>CM052892.1:74584961-74610967 GCA_028534135.1 Potos flavus | reverse complement strand
CCTGATTTGTGACCTGGGATGTGATCTATTTTGGAGAATGTTCCATGCGCAGTAGAGAAGAATATGTATTCTGCTGCTTTGGGATGGAATGTTCTGAATATATCTGTGATGTCCGTCTGGTCCAGTGTGTCATTTAAAGCCTTTATTTCCTTGTTGATCTTTTGCTTAGATGATCTGTCCATTTCAGCGAGGGTGATATTAAAGTCCCCTACTATTATTGTATTATTGTTGATGTATTTCTTTGATTTTGTTATTAATTGGTTTATATAATTGGCTGCTCCCATGTTAGGGGCATAGATATTTAAAATTGTTAAAATCTTCTTATTGGACAGACCCTTTAAGTATGATATAGTGTCCTTCTTCATCTCTTATTATAGTCTTTGGTTTAAAATCTAATTTGTCTGATATGAAGGATTGACACCCCAGCTTTCTTTTGATGCCCATTAGCATGGTAAATGATTTTCTACCCTCTCACTTTAAATCTGTAAGTGTCTTTGGGTCTAAAATGAATTTCTTGCAGACAGCATATTGATGGGTCTTTTTTTTTTAGTCCAGTCTGATCCCTGTGTCTTTTGATTGGGGCATTTAGCCCTTTTACACTCAGGGTAACTATTGAAAGATATGAATTTAGTGCCATTGTATTGCCTATAAGGTGACTGTTACTGTACATTGTCTCTGTTCCTTTCTGGTCTATGTTACTTTTAGGCTCTCTCTTTGCTTAGAGGACCCCTTTCAGTATTTCCTGTAAAGCTGATTTGGTGTTTGCAAATTCTTTTAATTGTTTGTCCTGGAAGCTTTTTATATCTCCTTCTATTTTTAATGACAGCCTAACTGGATATAGTATTCTTGCATAGGTTTCTTGTTTAGTGCTCTGAATATAACATGACAGTCCTTTCTGGCCTGCCAGGTCACTGTGGATAGGTCTGCTGCCAGTCTAATATTTCTACTGTTATAGGTTACAGAGCTCTTGTCCAAAATTTCTTTTAGGATTTTCTCTTTGTCTCTGAGACTTGTAAATTTTACTATTAGATGATGGGGTGTCGACCTATTTTTAGTGATTTTGAGGGAGGTTTTCTGTGCCTCCTGGATTTTGATAGCCTGTTTCCTTCCCCAAATTAGGGCAGTTCTCTGCTGTAATTTGCTTCAGTATACCTTCTGCTCCTCTCTCTCTTTTTCTGGGATCCTAATTATTCTAATATTGTTTCATCTTATGCTATCACTTATCTCTTGAATTCATTGTCATCCAGTAGTGTTTATCTCTTTTTTTCTCAGCTTCTTTATTCTCCATCATTTGGTCTTCTATATCACTAATTCTCTCTTTTGCCTCATTTATCCTAGCAGTAGGATTTATCCATATTTAATGGCACCTCATTAATAGACTTTTTTATTTCAACTTGGTTAGATTTTAGTTCTTTTATTTCTCCAGAAAGGGATTCTTTAGTATCTTCTATGCTTTTTTCAAGCCCAGCTAGCATCTTTATAATCATCATTCTGAACTCTAGTTCTGACATCTTACTAATGTCAGCATTGATTAGGTCCCTGACAGTACTGCCTCGTGTTTTTTTTTTGATGTGAGTTTTTCCATTTTGTCATTTTGTCCATAGAAGAATAGATGAATGAGAGAACAAAATGCTAAAAGTGTAACAACGACCCCATAAAAATATACACTAAAGGAATCAGAAGAGACAAGCAACTTTGGGGGCGGGGGGGGGGAGAGAAAGGAACAAAAACAAAGAATATGATCGGGCTGGTGAATAGAACAGAGCCACACACTAGATTTTGGGTGTATTTTGGTCTGTTAGAAGAAACTGCCTCCCAAAATTTTAAAGAAAAAAAAAAACTTATATATATACAAAAATAAGGGTAAATATGATGAAGGGATGGGATATGACTGTAAAGATGAAAATTAAAAAAGATTTAAAAAAAGGAATTGATAAGGTAAGTTGGTTGAAAAAAGAAAGAAAAAATTTAGAAAAAAAAGGAGAGAGAATGTGATCAGGAGGGAAACTAGAACAAAGGCATACACTAGATTTAGGGCATGTTTTGTTCTGCTAGAAGAAACTATATCCCAAAATTTTAAAGAAAGAAAAATGTATATATACACAAAAAATAAGCTTAAATACAATGAAGGGATAGAATATGACTTTAAAAATGAAAATAAAAAAAATATTTTTAAAAAGGCATTGATAAGATGTTGGTTAAAATAGGAAAGAGGAAAAATTCAAAAACAAAGAAAGAGAAAATAAGGAAAATTTAAAAAAAATTAACTTTGGAAGACTAAAGAATCATGGGGAAAAAGCCATGAATTCTATGTTTTGCCTTCCCCTCGCTCTGGAGTTCCGCAGTTCTCATTGATCGATGAACTTGGTCTTGGCTGGTTATTCTTGCTGATCTCCTGGGGGAGGGGCCTGTTGCAGAGATTCTCAAAAGTCTTTGCCTGAGGCGGAATTGCACCGCCCTTGCCAGGGGCCGGGCTAAGTAATCTGCTCAGGTTCGCTCTTGGGAGCTTTTGTTCCCTGATCGCTTTCGCTTTCCGTACAGCTTTGGACGCCAGGAATGAAAATGGCGGCCTCCCAATCTCCTCCTGTAGGAGCTGAGAGCTCTACGCCCCCGCTCTTCAGTGTGCCCGCAGAGAAAAGCAGTCAGTCCCTCCCGTCTCCCTGGTCTCTGGCCGCACTCTGAGCTCAGCCGGCCTGCGACGGAGCATTTATATCTCTGGCGCTCGGCCCCGTTTGGAGTCTCCAAACCCAGCCGATTCCTGCTGTGCAGTCCGGTGCTGCTCCTCCCAGAGGAGGAAGGAAGGGGTCTCCCTGGATCTGCCACTTGTGGGGTCCCTGCTCGAAGAATAGTGGCCCGATTGTGCTGGGGATCGTGGTTTATGGTAACCCCAAGCTGAGAACCCACTCCTCGGCTTCATCTCTGCAGCCGGCTTCCCCCTCTGGTACCTGGGACCTCTGCCGCACTTAGGTACCCCCGGTCTTTCTGGACCCCGAAAGTCCTGAGATCACACTATCCCTGCGAGGGCTCCACCCCTGCTTAGCCTCTGGAGCGACGTCCCTCCACGGAGCAGACTTCTAAAAGTTCCGATTTTGTGCTCCACGGCTCTATCGCTTGCTGGGATCTGGCTGATGGATGCCCCCTCCCCCCGCATCTATCTTCTCATATATCGCCTTGGATTCACTTCTCCGCACATCCTACCTTCCAGTAAGTGGTCACTTTTCTGTTCATAGAGTTGCTACTATTCTCTTCAATCTCCTAATGAGTTTGTAGGTGTTCAGAATGGTTTGATAACTATCTAGCTGAATTCCTGGGATCAGATAAAATTTAGATCTCCTACTCCTCTGCCATCTTGCTCCTCTCTGGAAAAAAATTTTAAGTAAATATTAATGCAAATAATCCATGATGAAGAAAATGTCAAAATTTTGTTTTTGTTTTATTTTTTTAAATGGAAGGCTTTTTTTTTTTTTTTTAAAAGCTTTTATTTATTTGACAGAGAGCGAGAGAGCACAAGCAGGGGGAGCAAGAGGGAGAGGGAGAAGCAGGCTCCCTGCTGAGCAGGCAGCCAAATGCAGGGCTCCATCCCAGGACCCTGAGATCATGACCTGAGCTTGAAGGCAGACACCTAACTGACTCAGCCACCCAGGCACCCCAAAAACGTCAAAATTTTATTTTTTTTATTTGTATTTTTTTTACATCAAAATTTTAAATAAAATAAGTATCTGTGCCAATGCTAAGTCATATTAGAGTCTGAGACAAAAATAAAATTGGGTGCCCCTAGACACACATTTTTATGCATTTTGTTTGGTTTTTATGTATTTTTAAATGGTTGTTTTCTAGACCAATTAGATAGCTTTAAAAAATACTGACGAGTTGAATAGCAGGTGTATTAAAACTCACAACATCATTTTAAGTTTAAATATTTTAATTATATCTAAACACAATCTATTTTAATTTTATTATCTTTTGGCTCTGATAAATACAACCTCACCAATTCAACAATATCTTCAAGATCTATTTCCTGCCCCGATGCCTTTGTTCCTATTACTCTTTCTGCGTGGAATGCCCTTGTCCAAATGTATACCAGATAAATGGTTATAGATTTTCCAGAAATAAGCTTTTCCTGAACCACCCACTCCTCTACCCTCTCCTCAGGCAGAATTGACCCTGTTTCCTTTGTGCTTTTCGCTGTAGCCAGTGAGAACCTCTGTCAAAACATTTTGGAGCATTTCAGGTAGATGTATTTTACTATTTGTCTTCTACTAGAGTAGGGCAAGGAGTGCTCATACTCATTCCTGAATTCTCAGGGTCTTACTACAATGTCTGGGACTCTGTAGGTCCTTAATAATATTAGTCGAATGGCTGGATTAATGAACAAACAACAGCAAAACTGTGTTAAGCATATTCAAAGAAAAGTCAGTTAAAATGCTTTGGTGGAAATTTACAAGATACTTCAGATAAAGCCAAACATTTATGTTTACACAGCAAAAAATACATAGTACATTACTATAAAACATCCAAGTCATTCAATGTAGTGGATTAATTAGTTGTTTAGTTGAATTATACTTAAAATTGTTTGGTGGACTGTCATTTTACCAAGCCCAACTTGTTGGCCCTCTGTTGAAAGAAAGAACAACTTCAGGCGGGGAGACAAAATAAAAATTTTCTGATAGTTTGTTGTGAAGTGACAGAGGCCTTCCAGAGCTGGTGGAAGAAGACAGGGAAAGCAGTCTGGTTGGAAAAGTAATAAAGAATATTCCATTGCATTTGATAACTAGAAGGTGGGATACCAGGTGGGGGATTTATATCCCAGTCCAATTTTTCTGAAACTCTGTAGAACTGAAGTTTCAGACATTGTTCAAGGCCAAGGTCCTTGTCAACATCTAGGTCCCTTATATCCATTAAGCATGAAGGTCCCAAACCCAAGGTCAATGAGTTTTCCAAGGGCCTATAAAAATGTTTGAGATGTTACCCTCCCCCACAAAAATTCTTCACTCTGAAATAAGAAAATTGCAATATAAAAACTAGCAAATGTTTAATTAAACCTCTGTAAAAATATTTGAAATATAAAAAATATTTTATTGACTCCACAATATGCAAGGAAGATTGTAATATTGAAATGAACAAGTGTTAATTAAAGACCTCTAAATTGTGGCAGTAGGTCAACTAGTTGAGAGCAACTCAACTCATTTCTTCTATATATATATTACATTTAATGTGGAATGTGAGTGCATTTTAATATACATAATAAAAGGGGGGGCCTCCAAAAGTAAGGGTTCATAGAGCCTAGGAATGATGAAAACAACCTCACCTATGTACTCGATTGTAGTTTTATCAGGCTGAGCATTATCCCTGTACCCTACAGGTGAATTCTAAAGGGTGGATCAACATTCATAGGATACAGCAACAATTGCGGTGGCTTCTGAGCATCTGAGCAGTAACCTTAAATGAGAACTTGCCATGAAATATTACATTCTTTAGTTAATCTATTTTTTTCATTTAACATTGTGTTAGTTTAAGAAAAAAAAGAGATTTAAAAAACATGTTTTTTTTTTTTAAGATTTTATTTATTTGTCAGAGAGAAAGCACAAGCAGGTAGAGAGGCAGGCAGAGGCAGAGGGAGAAGCAGGCTCCCTGCCGAGCAATGAGCCCGATGTGGGACTCGATCCCAGGACCCTGGGATCATGACCTGAGCCGAAGGCAGCTGCTTAACCAACTGAGCCACCCAGGCATCCCTAAAAAACATGTTTTAATGAACACAAATACTGCTGATGACATTCACGAAGTAAACGTTTCTCCATAATTGGTGGTTATCCATACAAAATGATGACCTGATTATATCTATAATGAAAGTACATGATGAAATGTACTTTGCCTTTACCCCACTGTGAACAGGAAAGTTCTTTTGGATGCAATGGATAGCAGGTACGCCGAGGTTGAATTTAGTCACTGAATTATAGAATGGTCTGCGGGATCAATAACCAAGAACGTTATGAGCCCGTTCTTTCAACAGTCTTGCAGCTCTCTTGCAACCACGGATAGTTCTTTCGACTACCCATAAACTGCTAACATTTGTGCCATTTTCAAAGGCCTGTTCTTAGGGACTCCATGTCTCACCATGTAATGCACTAATTTACCGAGCACCGATCTTGCCCAGCTATAGTCGATTTCTCACGACGGTTGTAGCATGTGTAGGTGATAGGGTCACAGTACGAGCAGCAGTCTCCCTGGTGCACAGGCCTGGGTCCTCCGTGCAGTTATTTTGGCAGGTGCGATGGTTACGGAGAGGGCCAAAGGTGACTTGCATTATAATTCTATTGCCATGGACCAATGTGTGCAGAAACCAGAGGCACATCTGGAAATGACTACTTACCATTTCCCAGGTGAGCAAATTGTCTTTCAGTAACTATCTGGCCAACAGGGGGAATGGAAGTTTAATTCATTTGAGAGAGAGAAAAAAATGATCCTTGCTCTTATCCCTGCCTTGGAGCAGAGTCAAGGGTGTTCCAGTCTGGAGAGAACATAATTTGGAATCTGCACCATTTTATTCTGGTTTTCTCTGCTTCATCAATTGAACTGAGTTATTCCTAGACATTAGATAACTGAAAATACTCATTTGCTGGGTTTATTTTATACTGCCCCCGGAAAAAGCTTACATTTTCCTAAAATTCCTACTAATGGTTGACAGACTATCCATATCCACAAACCCCTGAATTCTGCTAATCATAAGCTTTTTTTCCCCTCTCCCTCTTACAGATCAGTCGAGGCACAGTGATTTCCCCAGAGTTACACAGTTCTTGGGTGCTAAAGCTTTCATGAGATGTTACATTTCGCCTCTCTGGCCACAGAATTTTTTTCTACCTGGGTTTCAATGTACCCTCGGCTATTTCTTCAGTTTCTTAATTCGAATTCTGAAAAGGCCAAATAGAACTGCTAATGTTCACAGTTCAACAAAAACATCTGTTATAGGCAGTTGCTGACTGACTTGTAATATTCATCTTCTCTGCCAGATCTAAATTGGACCTGAGAGAATTTCCACATTTGCTGGTAAACTATGAAAGGCTCCATACTGGAGCATTTTCCTGAGAGAAAAAATAGCTCACATATCTCTTCTTAACACCTATGAAGAAAATTGCCCCCAAATGGGAAACTGTGACTTCTTGTGGGAGGGGAAAAAGTGGAATCTCTCTTGCTTTGTCTGGGAAGCTAACTCCTTTTCCCACCGCCAAATCTAACAATCGTGTACACCTAGGTCTACACAAGTGTGCACCCCCGCCATTGCATCAATGCGCATATAACGTCAGCCACTCCCCGTGTACACAGACTCCATTCGTACTCTCCTACTTGCAGAATCTGCTTCTGCTGCAATTCCTTTCCCCTTGCATTGCCAAGTTTTTTCTCTCTCCTAGATCCTTAAACATTAGCATACATAGATGCTGTAATATCTTCCATTAAAAAAAAAAAAATCAACCCTTACGTTGATTTCATATCCCCTCTAGCCATGCCCCATTTTTCTCCTGGCTTCTCAAAAAGGTTACCTGTGCTTCCTGTTTTCATTTTTTCTTCCTTGATCTCTTCTCAGCCCACACCTACCAGACCACCATCACCGCAACTCCACTGAAACCAGTCTCGTGGAGGTCACTGTGGCGAAGGTGACCATATGTTCTTGCTTGCCCAGGATGGTACCAGTTTACATGCCTAGTGTTGGAAGAATTATTAATAATTTTAAAAAGTCATGGTTTGGATTAAAAATTGCATAGGCTATAAATCATCCTACCAGTGTCCTCCATCTTGCAAACTTTCCCGGTCACTTCTTGCTACAGTATTCCTCAACATCTCAGCAGTGCTTCTCAGTGACCTCTAAATGTTGGCATACTGCCAGGATTTCAAATCCCCTGGCTTCTCTCTTGTTGCTTCTGGCCCCATATGTCATCTCATACAGTCCCCATGGCTTTGGACACTACCTATAGTTTGATGGCTCAGAAATGTCTACCTCTGTCTGGGACAATCTTCTCTGAACTCTAAATTTACCTTTACTTAGATGATAGTCCCACCCGTACGTCTAATAGGCAGCTTGATAGAACACAGCCCAAATAGAACTTTTAATTCCCTCTCATCCTTTACCTGTTCTCCTCTTAGGGCTCTCAGTGAATCCCATCACTATTGTCTCAGCTGCTGCAGTAAAAAATCTGTGCTTCATCCTCTTACTCTTCCTTCATAACCCATATCCAATCTTCGGCAAGTTTTATTGACTCTTTCAAAACCGGTCATCGTGCTGACCGCTCTCCACCCCTCTTACCGTCCTCACAGCCTGAGTCACCCTCTGTCCTCACCAGGACCTCCAGTGGGGCTTGCTTCCATTCCCGTTCCTGCACAGAGCGGCCACAGTTACACTTCCCCGGGGGATATCAGGTTATGTTACTCTTCAGATCACATCCTCCATAGGCTTTCTATAGGGCAATGAGGATAAAATCCAGATTTCTGTCTATTGCTTAGAAAGTCCTGGTTTCCTCCATTTCCTTGAGCTCATTTGTTAGCATTCCATCCCTTTCTTTCTCTGTTCTGTCTACCAGAATGGCATCTGTGCTGTGATTAGGTGCCTCAGGATCTTTGATCTTGTAGTTCCCCCCTACCTGGGAAGCTCTTCTTCTGTGCCTTTTCATGGCTTTACTGCCTTACTTCATCAGGTCTGACCCCCTAACTAAAGGAGCACCCTCATCATTGTCCATCCCCTTATGCGGTTTCATTTTTCTTTCTGGCACTTACCGTTACTCAAAATTGTAGTGCCTTTGGGTATGCTTATTCTCTATCCCCTCCATCATAATATAAGTTCAGAAAAGAGAACAAAGATCTTGTGTGTCTTGTTCATCCCTAAATCCATAGTGTCCCGTTTATTATCATCATATAGTAGATGCTCAATTAACACGTGCTGAAGAAATAAATGAATCAATTTTCAACCAAGTGAATTCAGAATTGTGAGCACTCCTCATCTCATCAAGTATCTGTTCCCCTCTGTACTTGTTGAATATTGGCTCTATTATCTGCATTTTTTAAGGTCTGTCTAGTTGAGGGATACTCCCATAGCCTGTAAACTCCCAAAAGGCAGTGGTTAAGGAGCTAGTTAATTTACTTTAGCCTCTAAAGAGCTACACATCAGAGTGCCTACATTTCTTGTGTCCCTTTTAAGACATGCAGACACATCTATGTTGAACCATAAAGACAACCATGGATATTCCAGCTGTAAACAGCCCTAGACTGTCTTCCTTGCTAGTTTCTTACTCAATTTCCACATATATTTTAATTTGGCTTCCCATCTGACTCCAAACCTACCTTCGGGAATGGGTTGGGGTGAAAGAGAACTTCAGAAATACATATATAATTCTCCCGATTCCCAAGAGAAATGAAAACATAGTCAAACTGTCAGAAGAAAGATGGAAGAGTCAGAAGTACATAGTAAATCAGTTATTTATGCAAAACGTGAAAAAAACAGAAATTATGGTCTTTTATCAGTAAAAATATCTATCATAAGTACATCTAGGCCATCAGTACTTCCTCGTCGTCTTCAGTATTTGTCATGTGACTCTGTCTCCCAGGAGGCTGTGTGCTCAGGTCCCCCTTGTGAACTTCACTTCACCAGCATGTCTTGGTCTCTTAGTCATTTACATCAGCACATTCTCATTATGAAAGCCCAAGCCCCACCAGTGGTCCATTAGCTGGCATTTCAGCGGGGACAAATGAAACCCTTGGTTGATTGTAGGGAGGGATCTGGGCAAAGGTAGAGTTTTAAAATGCTTTATAATATGGTAAGGACCACAAGCCAAGAGCTCTCTAAACTGCAGCATAAATAAGGTTTGCGATGTCAGAATGTTTTGACATAAAGACCTCAATTCCACTGAAGAAGTCATAGGTATTAGAACTCCCCGTGACCTGGATAAAATATCCTTCAAGACTATCACCAATTGTACTGATTGTATGCTCCCTGAAACAATTTCTATTAATTGGACTTCCCAATAATTCTGATACCAGCAAAAAATTGTCTCCATTGAGTTCTCCCCCAAAGTAAATTAATAACCTATCATTTGATCTTAGCCTTTCAAATACTATTTTCTTTTAATTCAGTAATTTAGGTTTTTTTTTCCTTATGGGAAGAACCAGCAATATAATAAAAAAAACTTTATAGAAGAATATTTATAATAACATTATTTACAATGATGGCAAATTTGGAGTGACAAGTGTTATGTGTTTGAGGGTAGTCTGGTAAATGGTACAACCACAGTAGAAGATACTATAGAGGTTCCTCAGAAAGTTAAGAATGGAACTGCCCTATGATCTAGTAATTGTACTACTGGGTACTTACCCAAAAGATACCAAAACACTAATTCAAAGGGATACATGCTCTCCTGTGTTTATTGCAGCCTTATTTACAATAGCCAAGGTATGGATGCAGCCCAAGTGTCCATCCATAGATGGATGGATAAAGAAGATGTAGTAAACATACACAATGGAATATTACTCAGCCATAAAAAAGAATGAAATCCTGACATGTGCAACAACATGGATGGAGCTAGAGAGTACAATGCTAAGCCAAACAAGTCAAAGAAATACAAAAGCCATATGATCTCACTCACATGTGGAATTTAAGAAACAAAGCAAACAAGCAAAGGAACAAAAAAAGAGAGAGAGAGAGAGACAAACCAAGAAAAAGACTCTTAATTATATAGGGAACAAACTGGTGATTACCAGAGGGGAGATAGGTAGGGGGATTGGGGAAATCAGTGATAGGGATTAAAGAGTACACTTACCATGATAAAAAAAATTAAAATAATTTTTAAAAAAAGAAAAAAGGAGTGGTCTGGTAAAACACTTGATAAATCCTGTGTATGCCATCATTAAAAAACATTTTATGTCTACCTAACGATATTTGAAAATGCTCACAATATGAAAAAGGCTAGATACAAAGCTCTGCTTAGTATGATCCTGTGTGTGTATGTGTATGTGATGTAAAATACTATAAAGGAAGATACCCAAACGTCAATGGTTGCCTCAAATGATAAAAAGATGGTTTTTATTCTAATTTATATTCTTTTTTTCTATCTTATGTATTTTTTGGTAATTTCTAAATTTTGCATGAGTATATAATACTTTTTAAATCAGAAAGCTCTACATAAATTTACATCTGTTTATGTGGTATTTCAGTCAAACATGATGTTTTTTTCTGAGATACATCACATTTCTTCTACACATCTTGCCCCAAAGAATAAGTTTACTCTGCAGAGGTCACCAAGTTCCAATTAGTTACCCAAATCATTTAGGATGGAGTTTCTAAAAATACGCAATTTTAAAAATGCAATTTAACTGGAGATAGAAATGCCGGCATGTAGGAAATTGTGAGAATGTTCATCCTTACATGTGACCACAGCAATGACATGACACAATTAAAATCCTATTCAAAATCCAAATGCCCAGGTGCCTATTACTCATCAGGTGCCTGAGGAGTTAATTTCCAGAAAAATGAGTAAGTCACACAAATTGTGACATATCTATTCTCCTACCTCCCGTCTCTGAAAATATCCAGAATAGGCTTTAAGAGCTGTGCAAAAATGGCAAACCCCCATACAGATAAAAGATCAAGGGAAGGAAGGGGAGATGAAGCAGCAGACAAGATAACAGACAAGATAATTACAGAGCTTTAAAAGCCTTGGATTTATTTTTAAGATTGTAAGAGCTCTATTTAGAAAAGCCCATAGCTAACTTTATGTGAATCTTGAATGGATTGTTCTGAAACATGTAAATAGTAATGAAATGAAGGAGAGGACAGTCGGCTTTGTTTTCTGCGCGAGGTCTACCTGGCTAGCCCCAGAGCTAAGGTGGCCCGGTGACATTCTTTCCTTTGCACCCACGGTTAAGGCCACTGACTTCCCCCAGTGGTAGATCAGGGCCCCAATTTCCCATCATGGCTCACACAATAAAATCACTGTCTTCAGAAGAAACAAGGCACTCCTTTCTGCCTCTCTCTCTCTCTCTCACTACTTCCCAAGAGAGGAAAAGTAACCTCAGTCGTGGGGTGAGGAAGAGATGACACTTTGGGTTTTGAACTAGCCTGTTTGCAGGCAAGACTTGCTCTTCTCTCTCAATCTCCCATTGGCCAAGGTAGCCGTCTCTCCCTCCGCTGGGCTCTGGTCCACAGCTGGGGGTCCCGCAGTCTTCTGTCTGCACTAGGAGCTTCGAAGGGCAAGCCGTGGTCCAGACAGAAGGTCTACCAAGTATTAAAAGATGATCTTTTGGTCTCTGTCTGACTCCACTGTGGTTCCAAATTCTGAGAGGGAAAAGGGTTTGAGTGCTGCTTCAGAGAATCCCAGAAAGCTGCCTTTCCTTGAGCGATCTTAAATGTCTACTTACCTATCCATATCATGTCAGGATGGCTCTCTCACAGAAGCAACAATGTAAGGCTGAATATTGCCAATATCGTCAATTGTGAAAAAGGTTGAGATTGAGGCCGCGGAACATATTCTTGTTGGCACATTCCAATTGACGAAATCTACAGGCATGATTAAGGTGAGAGGAAACAAAAACTCAGCAATCTCGGGGAAGAATGGATTGATCGATGACTTTTGGATTAGAGGAAGCATTGTAACTTTTTGCCTAAGAGAATAAATTAGGGATTTGTTTTGGAACATCGATTATAAGAAATTTTAGTCTTGTTCAGTTCAGGATCCAAATCTATGGGTGGCAATTTCATGCACAAAACGTAAGACATCCTTTCCAGGCAAAAAAAGACTACATTAGAGCTGCAGTCCTTGACCCTGCGAAGATGCATTTCCTTAAGTGGGGGTGACATCACCTACCCTTGAAACTAAACAGCGTATGTCATGTTAGTCCTGGTCCCCCACGAGGCAGATGCCAAGACAGGACTAACTAGGTAAAGGTGTCCTCAGGGGAAATGCCTGTGGGGAGGGAGCTGGAGAAGTTACAAGTCCTCAGACATGAGGCAAGTCTGAGGAATGAAGCGTCCTCCCACAGCGAGGGTGTCCAATGTCCTGGAGCTAATCAGAAGATTCCTGGGTGTCCCAGGTGTGGGCCTGATTTTGTGTCTCTGCTCCCCTGAGCCCCTAGCTGAGAGCAGCATGGGAAGCATGGCCTTGGCACCAATCACAAATATGGCGGTGGGTTTCAGAGTGTCTCTCGGTTTTGTTCCCCATACTTGGGGGTCTGCGAGGCCCACCACCATGGCCACCAGACCCATGATCTGGCCACCAAGAGGAACAAGGCTAGATCATTTTCAAAGCAGTATTTCCCCCGGTCATTGGCTAAGATTGTCCCACCAGCAGAATGTTGCTTTCACTTACATAGGGTAGAACTGATCAAGAAATGTGTTGTTTTTAGCATGTCATGCACATAACTGAGAAACATGCAGAGGAAAACCACTTGCCAATGAGCAAGACAAGCTCAAGGGGTAGTCCAAATTGGGCAAGAATCATTCACTGGTGATCCGAGGGTAAGGTACCGCATGCGGCATTCCATGGCATTCTTTCCTCAAGGATCGTGTTTACTCAGAATATGAGGTCCCCGTTGCCTGCTCAGTGCCTGAATTCCCAGCGTGTGGAGTGTGTGTTAGTGTGTGAGAGAGATGCGTGGTCTTGAGCTGAGAAGCAGAGAGGGGGCTGAGGTCCCTGGAGCCCAAACACATGTCAGTAATCAGTCAATAACTAGCAGGCTCATGTGGAGCTAAATTTAAACATATGTTTTTGGTTTAAAAAACCTTGTTCTGACTGCCAAAGGAAGAGAGGCTCTTCAATTTTTCTTTTAACCATCCTGAATTTATAATAGGGTGGTCTCATGAAGCAAAACATAATAAAATGTATTTATCGGAAACACATTTATGCTTGTACCAGAGGAACAGGGTCATAATAATTTATCTAAAAGTTTTATGGTAGGTTATGTGAGGCATTTATTTTCCAAATCTTTTGCATATTTCACATAGGCCTGTGTCGTGTACTTTTTACAACAAGTTCCTCAGATGAATCATGTGGACCATCCCCAAGACCTTTTCTCCTCCTCGTACACTGGGGTGAGATGAGGTTTCTTTGTTGTCAAGCAAGAATTTGAAATGGCTTGTGGGATCCAATCTCGTCAGATTGGTGGGTTTCACCCTGCGATGGGATTCAGCAGAAATTTTCTCACCAACAGATAATGCTGGCCACGTAGTCCTCTCCACACACAGGAACTTAAGTTCCTGGATCACCAAGACCAAGAGAGAGCAGAGGTCTGGCTTTCAGAACCTTTGCCCTCCTTCCATAGCTTTCTCGGAGCTGTGCCCCCGCCTCATGCCCTTGACCTTAGTTGATGGGAGTTTTGAAAAAGTGGCTCTTGTGAAACTTGGTGCTTGCATTGCAGGGATATTATTGAGGCGGCAGTCCATTATATTATTATATCCCCTCCTCTGGGGGAATTTCTGACTTGTCTCAATCCTTGCACCTGATCAACGTTTCCCAAGCAGGCATCTTAAATCTTGATTCTGATCACGCTTTCCTCTTTGCGTTAGCCACGAAGAAGCTCAGAGGCAGATTCACAAATGGTCTTTAACCATGATGCAGATCTCACAGGTACCTGTCTGTGTCCTGAATTTACCCCATTCGCCATACTCTTCCACCTTTACTTTCATTTCTTTATTCACATAGAACCAGGACATTAGTTTCAGATGTACAACATAATGATTCAAAATTACCTTCACTTTCTTGTTATTTGATTGTATTGGTTTTCTTGGTTGGTTGGTTTGGGTTTTGTTTTTTGCCCCGGGGGGGGGGGGGGAGTTGTTTTGTTGTTGTTGGTTTTTGTATCCCGCAGTAATTAGCTTTTGAAAAAAAATGTGATATATAAACTTCCTGGAGTTCTATAGTGAACCTAAAACCAAGTCCAATTCTTTCCAGACCCACAAGAATTTTTCTTCACTTTTTCTGATGATCTCTAGGGCTGCGAACGGTATGGTAGGTCATTCCCTGCAGCGGCGTCCTGTCGGAGAAGACATCTCTGGTTTACTGAAATGAGAATGTTAGCAGCTCCTGACAACAGATACGTTTGCGTGCTGGGAGCCCATGCTCCTGCGAGCGCGTGCTCGTGCGTGTGCGTGCGGGTGCGCGCGCGGAGCGGTTCCAGAGAAGGTTCCCAGATGCACCAGCAGATGCGCAAAGAAAATGGGATCCTTGTCACCTGGTTGCCTCTCCCTCCATCTTTCTTTACTGGTCTTCCAGAGCTGAGTCACACTGACAAGTTCAGTTCTCTCCAAAAGCACATCCCTCACCCTTGCGGGGCTGCTCCCTCCGGCACCTGAACTCTGTCTTTTGTGTGACACACACTTTTACTTCTGAACTGTAACCTTCATCATTGCCCTTCCCAGCTGGGCTTTTCTTCCTCAGTTTTCTGTGCTGTTCTTCATAGCCCTCAACACTGAGCAAAGTAACATCCGATGCTCTTGTTATACGGCCTTTTTTTTTTTTTTTTTTTTTTTTTGGAGAGGCCATTACAAATTTACAGAGATAAAAATAACAATATGAGTGATGTATTGTGCAAATCTTTTAAAAAGCCTACAAAAACAGCAGAAAGAAATCAATTAGAATTGTCATGGCAACTACCAACAATTTTTATATGCAAGAATGAAATAAAATAAGAAAAGTAACAAAGTAGAAAAAGCCTAAACCGACTGAAATACCATGAAGTGTTTATAAAGTAAGTAGTATAGAGTGGAGCCTCGGGAAAATAGATTTCATTAAGGTAAATGAAATCGAGTTTAACTCTTGATTACACATGAGCGAGGTGTGTATTGTGAAATAAACTAGTATTGATGGATGCTTGATGTAATTTTTCGGTGAAAAGTATTTTTGGAAAACAAGTTTAGACAGATTGGGAAAGTACATTAGAATGTATAAAATGCCATTTTAAATCATATATTTTGTAGGGGAAGATTTCTTTACTTCTAAGAATATTTAAAGCCCACACATTAAATTCGATAGTTCAAGGTAAATTAAAGAGGTAGGACTTGATATATAATAGAAGTAACTGATGGAAATTGGCAAAGAGCCCAGATTTCTAGAATATGTATGATCTGGGTTTCTATCCTCGCCCCCTAGAGTTGAGATGGCAACTCCTGTTTCCTGGATCTGGTTCTCAACCCTGCCTGTGTGTAAAACTCACCCGGGTTATCCAGAGCCATGAATCCCAACATTACCATGTCTGAAACCCATCCCACACCTGTTAAGTTAGAACCCTTGAGGGTGTGACACGGGCGTTCGTATTTTGTAATGTTTCCACACGCAATTGTACACGCAGTCAGTGTTGAGTTCATTCATTCTTCAGCTTGCTTGTGCTCCTTCCCCCCTACAGTATTACTGGGACCTTCAGTATGTTCTTGTTGAAGTTCCTGTGTGTGGCAGGCAGCACAATTCCCCCTCCCCACAGGTGTCTGTCTCCTCATCCCTGGAAATTGCAAATATGTTAGGTTAATGGCAAAGCGAAATTAAGGTTGCAAATAGAATTAAGGTAGTTAATCAGGTGACTTTATGATAAGGAAATTACCCAAGTGAGCCCAACATAATCTCAGGGGTCCTTACAAGTGAAGGAGGGAGGCAGAGCAAAGGGAACCAAAGAGCTATCAGTGGGAGAAGGACTCAGTCTGACTCGCAGGAGTAAGGGAGTCGCCAGCCAAGGAATGTGGGCAGCTTCTAGATGCTGGGAGATGTGACTAAATGGGTTCTCACCTGGGGCATCCAGAAGGGAGACAGCTCTGAAACACCTTGATTTTAGCCCAGTGAGACCCATTTTGGACTCTATACCTCCAGAACTGGAAGATAATCAGTGTGTATTATTTTAAGCTACTTAATTTGTGGTAATTGGATATAGCAGCAATAGGAAACTAATACATCCTGTCTCCATAAATTTATCACCAAAAAAAAAAAAAAAAAAAAAAAATCCTCAGCCTTATGTAGTCCAAAACAGTCAGTATAACTTCTAGACCTAAGACGTGTCTTGCCCTTTCGCTGGCGGGTTGCTGTTGTAAATTACTATTGTGAATTTCCCCTTTGCACTCTCATATGAGATTGCAGTTCATTCTGAGATGCTGCCTCACTGTCCAGATCCCTGTTCAGCCTCTGGTGTGAACACCCTTAAGAAATACAACTCCTGGGGGGCCTGGGTGGCTCCATCGGTTAAGCTTCCGACTCTTGATTTTGGCTCAGGTCACGATTTCAGGGTTGTGGGATGGAGCCCCATGGCGGGCTCCCTGCTCCGTGTGGAGTCTGCTTGTCCCTCTCCCTCTGATCCTCCCCCCAGTGGTGCTCACGTGCTCCCTCTGTCTCAAATAAATAAATAAATAACATCTTTAAAAAAGAAAATAGGCTAGTTGCAAGGTGCACAGGACCTCATTTTCCCCTTTCCTACAAAAAAGAATGCCTTGCCCTGCCCCGGCCTCTACTTCCGTGATTCCAGGCCTTCCTCATCTTCCCTCTCTCTGGACATGAGTTCCAAAGCTGGTTTTCAGGCATGCTGCCTAGCCCTATAAGAGTAGGAAACACAAATCTCCAGCAGGACATCTCCCACTGTAACCTCAGGATAATGCATACTCACGACGCGATGCAGCCGAAGGGAAAACTTCTTTGGAGTTTTCATAAGATCTCTCAGATACCAAAACCATGTGTATAGATCTGACAGTCTCAGATGAGTTAGAGAGTTGGCATAAGAAGTATCAAAATTTAAGAAAGACATCGCTGTCACGGACATTACTCAGAAACTGACACCGCTGGTCCTCACTGGAACATAATAGGCTCACGTGTGATGGCAATTTTGCCTTTTGTTTAGTCACTGGACTGGGGTCCAGCATCATCCATGCTGCCATTCAAATGCTAGGAGGAAAAAACTTGATAGTAAGTGTTAATGGTGATGGGAAAAATTATACCTCCAAATCCATCCCGCCTGCCAATTTGTTTCTCTCTGAAAAGGAAGCATCAGGAGTAATTGTACTCCGGCCCTACACAGGGATGATTGTGTTTTCAAGGATAATGATGCTATTTTATGGTTGTTCCTACTTGGAATAAAGCATAATTGGTATGGAATCCTTGAACCACTCCCGTGTGAAAATACCAGGGTGGCTGTGTCAATCGCCTGTGTACGGAGCAGTAAGTAATGGGGCAGTGGGGAAGAAAAACCGGGAAGAGGGAGTGAGCAAAATTATAAGGGAGGCTGGTTGAGTGTAAACTGGAAAGCCTGAAATTTATGTTTCGATTGTTTTCCTTTCAAGTTTCAGAGTTAGAGATTTTGTTATGGGTAGAATCAGTACGGGGTGATGGTATGTAAATGACATCTCCATGGAGCTGTTAATTTAAAAAAAAAATTAAAAAAAGGTGTGAGCTCCCTCTTTAGCTTTAGATCCAGCGTCTCCTGTAGGTTAAGAGGTATCCTGGAACCTCCGTACAATCTCAGGAGAAAGAGGTAGCTTTGACGGGAGTAGAGAAGTGGATACAATGTATTCGTTATTCCTGTCACTCCAGGCAAGTGACATACGCTACGGTTTAATTTGCTTTCTCCTAGAATGGGCAAAGCTTATTTAACTTCATGCAAAGTGTTTACCGATGCAAGGATCGGTTTTAAATGTGATTATTTTAAAGTCCCCGATGGGCTCTGCTTACAACTAAAGGTTACAAAGGGAAGCATTTTATTTTGATTTTCTCTTCAGTGTTGAGGGGGTTAAAATAAAAGCAAATGTTATAATGTAAAGATAAATTAGAATCCTGGGTTTCTTTGTGAGGCCAACAGAAAACATGGAATCCTTGTGGGAAAAATTACAAGAGCAAGTTATAAGCTCCAGAGTGCTCTGAATGAATAAATGGTGTGCTGAGAGTATGTATACACAGCGAGGTGTTGGAAGTTTCAACATATGTTCCGTATAATAATTGGCAAGTATAGGAGTCTAACAACAACAACAACAACAACAACAAAATTCAAAGAGAAGTGATATAAGTGTGTTTTACTGGAGTTAGCAGATTAAAAAACATAAGGTTTAAGAGTGTGTGTGTGTGTGTGTGTGTGTGTGTGTGGTTTTAACGTTGACATAAAGGAAATACGTGGTGGCGATTTTGGTACAAAAATCTGGGTGTGTGGGTTAGTTTCACCAGGAGCTGGCTTTTTTGAGCTTTTGAACCTTGGGCAGCTTACTTTACTTATTTAAATCCCAGCATCCTTATAAGTAAGAAGGGATGACCTTATTGCTCCAAGATTAATGTGGTTTCCTATCTTTTGGTACTATTATATTTTGTTTCTGGTAAGCTGAAATATTAAGTCAAAGGACAAATATATAATCATAGTTAATGTCCTTTTTTTTTAAGAGAAAGAGCACGAGCAAGGGGGAGGTGCAGAGAGAGAGGGAGAGAGGGAATCCCAAACCGAATGCATGCCCAGGGCAGAGCCCAACAAGGGACTCAGTCTCACGACCCTGAGATCATGACCTGAGCCAAAAACAAGAGTCAGATGCTCAACCAACTGACCACCCAGGCACCCCCTAATATACCTTTATACAACTTTATAAACAAAAGGAGACATTTTAGAAGCCTCTCCTTTTTTATAGCGTGAAAGGAAATGTACGTATTACATAGAATATAAATATTATATTTCTGTTATTTTTCTCATGAAAAATAAAAGCTTCTTTTTGAAACACACACACACACACAAACCTTGTGTGATGAATGGGAAGAAATAATGCAACTTGTACATAGTCAGTGCTCACTAAATGTTGGTCTCCTCCCTTACCTTCAATAATCTCCTTATGCCTCATAACAGTTGAAACTTTGTCTTTGGGGAGAATAAGAAAAGAAAGAATGATTAGAATCATAAAGGTCGAATGGGCAGGAAATAGAAAAGATGGTAAGAAGTGCCTTATTGCATTTACTTACATGGCAGCTCAATTGCCCAAGCCAGTCATGAACTAATTTTTCTCAATATTCTTCCAACTTAGCTAATATTTATATTTGGTGACACAGATCCCAGGAATGGAAATGGGACCAAATTAAATGCGTTTAAAACTAACACGAGGAGGTTTTTCACTCAAAAAAAGCAAAACAAGTAAAACCCAGAAGCAGTGACTTTTGAAGTGTGAAACATAAAATCAATATAATGGTCTCAAACAGCATTTAAAAAGATTAGAGTGGAATGGAATGTTTCTGAGTTATAAAATATAGTAAGGGTAAGGTTTATTCCATAAAAATTTATTTCAAACTGATAGACACACACACACACACACACGATGTGTATGTGTGTATC
Source organism: Potos flavus (assembly GCA_028534135.1). NCBI lineage: Eukaryota > Metazoa > Chordata > Mammalia > Carnivora > Procyonidae > Potos > Potos flavus. The sequence goes on along the minus strand of CM052892.1, from coordinate 74,590,669 downwards.
AGGTCACAATGTAAAATGTATTTTTTCCTGTGGGTTGAGGTTTTAAAGGAAGAATTTAAAAGCTCCTGCTCAAAAGGGAAAGAAATAAGTGATGTTCCTTTTCAATAAATTAGATTCTCTCTTGGCCTTGTTTGGAGACAGTGTCGTTGCTTCCAGGGCAGGTAGGCTTTTATCTAAATATCCTTGTCCTTGAGTCGTGTCCAAACTATTCATATATTATCATATGTACCTTTATGATATGTACCTTTATCAATACTTCCATATATTTCATTAGGAGAGAGGTGTAAGAAACACCGTCAACTTAAAGGAAGAAAAAATTGTGGAAGCCGATGATATTTTCATTTTCTTCCAATCCCTGACCATTCCTCTGAAAAATAGTACCCCAAAATAGTGAGAGATGAAGAACACAAAAAGGACTCATTCTGCATTTTTTAAAAGAATATTTAACTAAATAATCCAAAGGCCATCGATTGATGGAAGTTTTTAAATGTATAGATAGATGTGAGATATTGCAAAGGAATGAATTGGCTCTGAAAGAGATTGTCTTGGTGGAAAAAAATTTTTTTGATGATTTTTATTTATTTATTTGTCACAGTGGTGGCGGGGGAGGGAGAGAGAGGAAGAGAGCAAGCACAAGCAGGGGGAGCAGCAGGCAGGGGAGAAGCAGGCTCCCCGCTCAGCAAGGAGCCTGATGCGGGGCTCAATCCCAGGATCCTGGGATCATGACCTGAGCTGAAGGCAGTGGCTTAATCCACTGAGCCAACCAGGTGCCCCTGGAAAAAATTTTTTTTAAAAAAGCGAAACCGTGGCCATCTGGGAGCTAACATTTGATGTGCTCTTACTCTCAGTCCAACCATCAGATGCTTTTTTAGCAGCTTTCTCTGTTGATCCTTAAACAAATGTAGGTAGTATATATTCCCATTTTACAGCTCAGAAAAATGAGGCTCCCACTGGGTAAGTCACTAGTCTGGTACAGCCATGATTCTAACCCAGATCTGCCTGTTGAACTCCAAACCTGATCCATATCCGGCCAACCCTCCTCTTGGGGCACCAAGAAAAACTGTTCTTCCGGTTCTGCTTCTCGCTTTTCCGCCTTTGCCCCATGGCAAAGCATTCCTTCGCTCCTGTTAGTGCTTCCTGCTTTCCCCCTATCAAGACCTATTCTCATTAATACGTTTTTTATACCAAAATGCCAGGAACTGTGGTTTTCTTCATGCTGTAGTAAGGATCCAAGCTTAAACTAAAAAATTTCCTCCAAGGTGGAATTTCAGACATGGTGGGAGAGGTCAGAGACCCTTTATGGGTAATGGATAGAGGGAGAGTAAAGGAAGAGGTGTTTTGTGATGTTCCTGTACCTTTCCAATGAGATGCCGTCTAATATTGCTTATCTTTAATAGTTAGTTAGTTCTTTCAAGATTATGGAGAGTTGCCTGACCTATAACACTCTTCGGGATCCACCTGACTTTTCCATGCACTTTGCATTCCATACCTAAGCCCTGTTTGCTTTGCTTACATGCTAAATCTTTTCTTGTTTAGAACTCAAGCAAATTATGGGTCAGTAGGCCACCAAGAAATTTTTTTAAACTATCGCTTTGGCAGAGCCCTCATTTTCTTCTCTTAATTCCATACCACACCCTCTCCCAATTAACCCACATACAAAAAGATTGGCACCTAAAACTCAGAATGGGGGTAAGAAGTAACCATTCATTGCCTGTCCTCCAACAGAGCATGATTTCCTTGTCAAGGTGATGTCCGGTTCTCACATTCCCAGGCCAGGGTACTTCAAGAAGCCCAATTCTACCCATGCATAAGGGTGCCGGGACTCTCTTCCATTTCACCAGGTGTCACAGTCTTAGGGATCCTGGCCCGGCACAGCACAGAAGTGTCCTCATGTGATAGCTATGGATAAGGTATTGCTCCCAGAGGGCTGGCAAGGGTTTAAGGGCAGACCGAGCAAATTCCCATTCATCTAAAGACGGTATTGGTTCGGCACAGACCTGTGTGCAAGTGCATAATGTTCCCACTAATGCAAAGTCAGGAAGATACTCTCCTATATTATCATCTATAAGCATTGTTGTCTTGCCTGTCACATTTAAGTCTATAATCCATCTATAACTGATCTAGTTACGTTGTGCCGTAGGGGTATAATTTCATTCTTTTTTCCATTTAAATATCTAATCGTCCTGGTTCCATTTTTCAAAAGGCCAGTCCTTTCCCTCTTTCCTGCAGTGATGCCTCTGTCATAATTTTAGTGTCCAGTTATGTTTGGTCTCTTTCTTTGGTTAATGGAATTGGATAAACTGATTGTAATTTTATTTTGAAAAGCAAAAATAGCCAAGGTATTCTTTTTTTAAAAGATTTTATTTATTTGAGAGAGTGAACGAGAGAGAGAGAGAGAAAGAGAGCGAGTGCACAAGAAGGGGGAGGGGCAAAGGGAGAAGCAGACCCCCTGCTGAGAAGGGAGCCCAGCAATCCGGGATTCAGATCCCAGGACCCTGGGACCATGATCTGAGCTGAAGGCAGACGCTTAACGACTGAGCCACCCAGGTGCCTCTAAAAAATAGCCAAGATATTCTTGAAGATGAGGAGCAAGATGGGAGGACTCGCCCCACCTGATACTAAGTGAGTGTGGTAGCAGCAAAAAGATAGACAAGTAGACCCAGAGCAGGACTGAGGGAACAGTCTTTTGGGATTTTGATTGAGATACACTCAATCTATATATCAACTTTGGAAGAATTACAGTTTTTACAGCATTCAGTTTCCAATCTATGTTCATAGGGTACGTCTCCATTTATTAGGTCTTCCTAAATATCTCTTAATAAGTTTTTATAGTTCTGGGACGCCTGCGTGGCTCAGTCGGTTTAAGCGGCTGCCTTCAGCTCAGGTCAAGATCCCAGGGTCCTGGGATCGAGTTCCGCATCGGGCTCCTTGCTCGGCAGGGAGCCTGCTTCTCCCTCTGCCTCTGCCTGCTACTCTGCCTGCTTGTGATCTCTCTCTCACTCTCTCTGACAAGTAAATAAGTAAATAAATCTTAAAAAAAATAAGTTTTTATAGTTCTTTCTGGAAGGGCCTTAGACATTTTTTATTTGGATGTCTTCCTGTATATATACTATTCTGATGTCATTTAAAATTGAACCCATAAAATATTTCATTCTGTTATTGATGACAGACAGAAAATATTGATTTTTTGTGTATTGAATTTTAGCCTGCAAAATTATAAGCTCAATGATGAATTTGAATAATTTATAGTTATGTTTTTTCCTACATATACAATTATAAATTCTTTAAGTAATAACAGCTTTTCTACTACTTTCCCGATCCTTTATTTCCTTTTCTTGCCTTGCTATACCCCCGGTAGTGTTAAAAGGCATAATGTTGAAAGATAGTATCTTTCTCCTGCTACTTTGTCCCAGTCTTAGAGGAAAACTTGCAACCTTTTTAAGAACGTTTGTTAAAAGATTTTTTTTTTCTATAGATCGCTTATAACAGCATAAGAAAGCCCCCTTTTTAATTTTTTTTACATTTCTCTATTATGAATGGATGTTGAAATCAATGACCTTGTGCTTTATATTCCTGGGGAAATAAAAACTTGGTTCTATGCTTGCTTTTTTTTTTTTTTTTATGGAGGATTTTTGCATCTATGTTCTTGAGGGAGAATGCTGGTAGCTTTCCCTTCTCTTACTATACTTGTCAGGTTTTGATATTAAGGTATCAACGTCATAAAATCAATCTTGGGACTGCACCCTATTTCAAATGATCTCGAAGAGTTATTTAAGGCTGTAATAGTTTCTTCCTTCAGTGTTTGGTAGAACTCACCATTGAAACAATCTGGGTAGATTTTTTTGTGGAAATTTTTTAACTGGTGGCTCAATTTTATATGACTGTTCACAGCTGCTGTTTCTTGAATGGTAAGTTAAATTTGCCTAGGAATTTCTCCATTTCATCTAAATTTTTTAATGTATTGATGTAAAGTGGCTCACAGCATCCTCTTACAATCTTTGCAATGTCTGTCCAACCGGTGTTGATACCCTCCTTTTAATTCCTAGCAAAGGCTAATGTGCCTTCTCTCTTTCTGCCTGGATCAATCCCTCCAGGGTCTTATCTCTTTTATCAACTTGTTCAAAAAACCAAATTGTAGCTTTCTTGATCGTCAGTATTGAACGTTTCTCTTATTTATTACCTTCTGCTCTAATCATTATGATCTCTTTCTTTCTAATTTCTTTGGGTTTAATTTGCTCTTCTTTGATAATTTCTTCATAAAGACACTTAGATCACTGATGGTTTAGCTTCCTTTTCTGACATATTCCTTGAAGGCTATAAATTTCCTCTTAAGTACTGCATTAGCTGCTTTCTACAAGTCTTGATATATTGTATTTTTGTCAGTGCTCAGTACAAATTATTTTTAATCTCCATTGTGATTGATTCTTTTACCCATTAATTATTTAGAAGACTATTTCTTAATTTCTAAACTTATGGGCATGTTCTACCTGTTTTTATTCATATCTACTATAGTTTCACTGTATTAGGAAATATACTTTAATACATTCGCTATTGGGAATTTTATGGCTGTTTTTATCTTAAAAAGAATGTGTACTTTGAAGTTATGTGTATTATGTCAATTTTGTTCATTGCATTGTTTAACTCTCATACATTCCTTTTTTTGCTTTGCTCTATCAGTTAGTGAGAGAGATGAACTAAATTTTCTCATTTTTGTCAATTTTTTATTTTAGTTGGGTCAATGCTGGTTTCATATATTTTTAGGCCATGTTTTTGGCACATTCAAATTTTAAATTATGTCTTCATGGCGAGTAGAACATTTTATCATTAAGTAGAAATACCATTTCTCTGTAGAGACAATGCTGAAGCTTTTCATCTTCGAGATTACTCTGTTATTAGTATAACTGCCGTTGATTTCTTGGAATTAGTATTTCAATGATTTTTCTGTTTCACTCTCTAGATTTCTGTATCCTTATATTTTAAATATACCTTTATAAACAGTATATAATTGAGTTTTCTTTTGTTTTACATGCAATCTGCACATCCCTTCTTCAAATTGAATATTTGGTTCTTTTATGTTCAATGTAATTACTGATATGTTTGAGTTAAATCTGTAATCTTGTTTTGTGTGACTTATCCCAACTGTTCTATTTAGATTACCCTTTGCAACATTCCAATTTCTTTGTCTCTACTAGCTTCCAAGTTGTACTCTTACTGCACTTTTTGAAGTGGTTTAAGTACAAATAACAACTTATTTTCTTACCATCTCAAACTTTAATGCTAATTAAAATATCACTCTGTCGTTTTCTGCTTTTGTTACTCCAAAGACATCAGTGCTGAGTCTAAATGTCCTTCTTTTGAAATGTTTCTTTATTCCTCGTGCTGTTTTAAAGATTTTATTTTTTGTCTGTGTGTCTAGGTGCAGGTTTGTTTAATCTACTTAGGGTTCATTGGGATTCGTGGAATTGTGGAGGGATGACTTCACTGCTTTTGAAAAATACAGAGCTATTCTTTCTTCGAATTTTACTTCCATCCCTTCTCTCACTTCATCTTTTTTTTTTTTTTTAGGCTAAAACCTAAACCTACCCCAAATACCATTTATACTCTCTTTTATAATTTTCTTCCTTTTGTCTCTTTGTGCTACATTCTGGATATTTTCTTTTTTGTGGTTTTTAAGTTTGGGGTTTTTCTTAATGTGCTACATTGCATTT
>CM052892.1:74559931-74579156 GCA_028534135.1 Potos flavus | reverse complement strand
CCAAAGTTACCGCCGCTCGTGTGCACCGCCACTGCTCAGCCCCGCTTTTAGACCATGCTTCTTAATTAAAATACGCATCAAAGCAACATGGACCTCAGGGTTTCGGATTTTTGCTTCCAACCTCAGCTTCTGTAGCTGGTGTCTAGAACGGCCTTCGTGACATGTCAGATCCGTAGCCCAAAATTGCGGAGAGGTACGCGGAAAGTGCGTATTCGCTAGGAAACACCATGTCTTGGGAAATTGTATTTCAGAATATTGACAAGATGTCAGCCATGCGATAGGATGGGGAACAAACTCTTCTTGGTGTGCGGGTAGAGGGATGCCGTGGGGCGGTGTACGAGAATCCCCAAATTTGAACTGAGTTGGTCTAGACTAGCAGGTGTCTCTAAGGTGAGTCACTGAGCCAGGAGCACCGGCATCACCCGGAAACTTGTTAGAAATGCAGAGTCTTGGGCTCTTCCCCAAACTTCCCAAATTGGAGACCCTGGGGTGGTAGGACGAACAATCTGTTTTTCTTTTTTTTAAGATTTTATTTATTTATTTGACATAGAGAGAGCGCGCGCAAGAGAGGGAATGCAAGCAGGGGGAGTGGGAGAGGGAGAAGCAGGCTTCCCTGACCAGGTAGCCCGACATGGGGCTCGATCCCAGGACCCTGAGATCATGACCCGAGCTGAAGGCAGACGCCCAACGACTGAGCCACCCAGGCGTCACTACGTTACTCTTATTTCTGCGTGTTGGAAGTCCCACCCCGAGGTTCTGATGTGTGCTACCCTGTGAACATTGGCGGTTTATCTTGAAACCTCAGCTCACCTGCTTCCCCAGGGCTGTGGCCTCGAAGAGTCACCTCTCTGAGCAGCAGTTTCCAGTGCCACTGTCTCCCCAATGCCCTTTTCCTGTGCCCTGTTTAGCACCTGGCAGGCAGAAGTGCTGGCAAAACTGATGCCCAGCTAGGCACAGGTGTGCCCGACACCTCTTCGTACAGAGATGCCGATGTTCACAAGGGATTCTCTTGGCGCTCCCCGGGTCTGGGATCCACTGTGTAGATTCTCCAAAGTGACTCTTCCCAGTAAGCCTGAAAAGTGAGGGGCTGCCCCTTCCCCCAACTGGGGGTCCTCCCGATGGAGAATACAGAGCACCTCAGGATGTTTTACGCTCCACGGCGGGCCACAATCACAGGAGAACCTTGCCCTTGCCTTTCTGCTGTGTTTATAAAGGCGTATAATTACACCCTGTACTCTCTCCATTTCGCAGAATTACGGGGAGGGTCAAATGAGATGCTGGTGACGAAGGTACTTTGGAAACCGTAGAGCCCTACACGAAGGCTGGGTTTTGTTGTTACCCAATACTCTTGAGAAATTTTTCTGCTCCTCTTTCTCCATCCTCTGTAATTCTAGTCTCAGTAGCGAAAATGAAGCCTCTTGGCGTCTCCACAAATATTTAAGTCGAGCCGCGTCCTCGCACGTCTGTTGGACGGACCTGCGGTGGTCGGGCCTCTTTGGATTGTGAGCCACAGAAATCTGTCACAGGGTCACGTAAGCCAGAAACAAGATTCCCGGGGAGACGACGGGGTCGCCTGCAGAAACCAAGGAAGGGCTGTAGGAACCAGGGCCTCGGGGGTGACGGGGAATGGGTTGACCCTGCTGAGGCGCTTCTCTCCTGCTTGGGTTCTCATCTCTGTCAGTCTCAACTTAGCTCCGAGGACGGGCTTGCTGTCGTCCCCACGTGGGAGAGAACGTGGCCTGGAGCCACTGCATCTTGAGCAGCTCCTGACGAAGGAGATGGCCTCTCCCTCCCACCGCCGTTCGCTGGTCCCATGCAAGGGCTCTGGCTGGACCAGGACGATGGGCTCAGGCCCGGGTCATAGGGCTACCCCTAAAGAAGGGGGAGGTGGCAGCTCATGGGAACGTAGTGTGCGACCAGCAGAAGAGTCGTGGGGAAGACCAAAAAAACCAGCTAAGACCCCCGTCGGAATCATCTGGCTATTTTCTGAGAGAGGGCTGAGGGGATAGCTGAGTATGGATACATTTGCGGCTTCCCGGGGCTCAGATGCGCGCAGAAAAGGACTCACAGATAAGAATAACATAGGGACGCCTGGGGGGGCTCAGTTAAGTGTCTGCCTTCAGCTCAGGTCATGATCCCAGGGTCCTGAGATCGAGTCCCGCATCGGGCTCCCTGCTAAGTGGGGAGTCTGCGTCTCCCTCTCCCTCTGCCCTTGCTCATGCTCTCTCTCTCTCACTCTCTCTCAGATGAATAAATAAAATCTTAAAAAAAAACCAAAAGCATAAAGATGTCTTTCTAAGCACAAAACCCGAGCCATAAATAAAGGGTTCATTGCTTCAGCTGCCTCCAACAAGTAATTAGCTTATCATCTGTTAATGAATGAAGTCTCCTTAAGAGATGAAATCCAGAGCTCTGAGACTTCGAGGAGCCAGATGTGCCTGCCCTCAAGGCTCTCACCATCCAAGCTGCAAAGTGGCTGAGCGTACTTGTGCAGTCCACGGTCCTCAAGGCGATTTTCAGCAAGGAAAAGACGAGCGAATGGCTCGTGGTTGTACGTGGGTATCGAACTCTCAGAAACCCAGACGACAAATAGGCAAAGCATGTCTGCGCTATTAAAAATACTAATTTTTTCCCTAGGATTTGATCTTTATTCCTTAGATCAAAACCAGCTAGCATTTCTTCCAAACTGTCTATGATAAGAGACTGCGGCTTCTTAAAACAGCACCCACGTGGACCAGCAGCGTAGTGTAAATTTATGGCTGAGAGACACGGGGTTTGAAAAGTCAAGCATTCCCTAAGAGCCACAGTGACAACAACTTATGAATTTATATGTTGTTACAGATTAAAGTAATTACTTAGCCTGGCTCAGGGAAGCCAGATATAATCCCCACTCTTAAAACAAGCTATAGATTGCAATTTCGTCTTGAAAGCCCTGGTTAGATGGGTACATCTTATCAATAATTTTGAAAACTCTATTTCCATGGAGAAATTATAAAAGAAATGACTGCCATTCAGTTCCTCTATGCTTTGCATTCTTTCAGAGTCGGCAAACATAAAAAAGTCAGCAGGTGGAGCTCCTATTCCCTTGACAGGACTGATAGAAGTCCTTCTCTTGAAAGAACATTCAATTATAGACTGTCTCTCCGGCAGCCCGTCCTAGGCTCCCTACAGACAGGTATCGGAATAATACATGAAAATGCAAGACTGAAACCTTCCAGTGTGCTGTCAGAGGTCAGGAAGGAGAAGAGAGAAAGAAGAGCTAGAGATCTTTTATTTCTTATTTAAAAAAAAAAATTTTTTTTTTTTTTTTTGCTATTTCCCTATTTTACATTTCTTTTCAATTAACAAAGAAAAGTGCCATCTTTCAGAAATGAGACCTGGCAGGCTGTGCTAATTCATTTGTTCCCCGGGTCCACTCTGCACCAGTGCTCTCTCTGGCTTGCGTTTGGTCGGCTTGCACGATGTGGAACTTCTCTACCACTGAGTTTTGCCTCCGATCAGCCCAAGCCATGGTAGCAACAGGAGACTGAAAATATATATATATATACCTACCACAAATGCCCTGGATTCCCCATCTAAATTTCTTCGGGGACATTCTGTTTTTAAGCAAACTCACACACACACACACACACGCACACACACACACACACACGCCTCTTTTCTGCTAGCCATGAACTCTGAGAACTTCTCTAAATTTTTCATAAGGGTTTGTGCGTGCCATCTTGCAGCCAGCAATTACAATGAAAATTCTTTTTCGTTCACTCCATTTCATATGCACATAATTCCTGCCGTGTGAAACCTACTTAATGTCTTGTTCAATTTGCCGTTTCTAAAGAAGGAGTGAGACACGGGGTGATCCAATCCATTTCTTATAAGGCCCCGGCACATGGTATCATGTGACAGCAGATGGCATGTGAAAGCCTTTGTGGGAAATATGGCCCCTGTGAAGCAGGCTGGGAACGTGTGAGGCTGTACGTGTCTCCTCGGCGTGTCATTCAGTCACCTTGGCATCCGCAGCCAAGCGCACAGCGTCCCGTTCCCTTTCCTAATCAACGCTAACGGGAGTGGCCTCAGGAAAGTCATGGAGCTGCAGGTGCACGCGGCCTCTTGCCGGGCGGTCAGGTGCATGGACCAGAGCAGATCGCGTTCCCTCGGCGGGGGCACTGGGCTGGCACGGGCCGAGGGGGTTTGGAATATATCCGACTGTGCTGTAGGAAGCCGCAGATGAAACCTCGGCGGGGTTGGGGGGCAGGAGGAACCAGAGGTTCCCAATGCGGTACCCAGATCTCTCTTTGTCTCTCCCACCACGTCGGGGAGGGAAAGGAGAGGGTGCTATGCCCACCCAAAGGGGTCTCCTGGGCTGAGGACTTCCAACATTTTGCACACTCTGAGAATTTCATGGCTCTTCTCTTGATTCACACCGAGGAGGAGCTAAATTTTGCTCTGCCATACACATCCGAGGCAGCATGCTAATGAGAATTATTATTAAGCAATGTAGAGTTGGCACCAGCCTCTTGCAATCTGCTCAGTGGCAGAAGCGGGAAGGGCAGAGGCAGAGAGTCAGAAAAGCAGCTTTACTGAATGCTCTTCTGGACCCGATTCGTTTTGGTCACTTCTAACACCAGGCAAAGCCAAGTATCGTTGTGAGGTTTTGCAGGAATGCTGCACTGTTTCCCACTGTAAAAAAAAAAAAAAAAAAAAAAAAAAAAAAAAAGTCTGGCTTTTGCCATTGCTTTTAAAAAATCCCTGTCTTCAAGAACCGCAGACATCAGGGGAATGTTCTGTATCGTCAATAACCAGGGTACCCGAAAGACCACGTGGCTGTACGTTTCGGGATTTTTCTTTGTTTAATACCCCATCTGAGCAGACCATCTTACTCTCCGAATAGGAAGTATGTCTTAGGACCTCTCCTGGCAGAACTTTTGGGGTAAGCTGTGACATTCTGGTCCGATGGTGGAGACTGGACCACCAATCAGTGTCAGACAGAGGGACCCAAAATTCAAGCTACAATGATCCTTGAATGGTCCTCCACGTAGTTAGACCAAACCCTCTTGATGACGCTAGAGCATGACACAAATGACTTGGAAATGGACCACAAGACAGAAATCAAAGGTCATTTCCCATCTGCATTGATTCATATTGTGCTGTATTATTCAAGACACTTTATCAGACAGGCTTTTACTGGAACATTCTGACGTGAGACGAAGTGGCATCAGTTATCCTCGTCCCTGTCTCCCTTGAGTGCTAGACCCACGGGCCCACGGAGCTAATGGCCATTTGGATGTGCCTTATTTATTTTAGAGCGTGCGTGCATGGGCACAAGCATGTGCATGAGTGGAAGGAGGGGTGGAGGGAGAGAGAGAATCCCAAGCAGACTCCACACTGAGCACAGAGCCCAACAGGGGCCTGATCCTGCAACCCTGAGATTATGACCCCAGAGGAAATCAAGAGTGGGACACCCAACCGACTGAGCCACCCAGGCAGCCCTAAAGACATTTCTGGTTAACCAATCTAGGGATGAGATGAGTGAGCATAATGGCAAATAGCATCCATTCCATTCTTGTCAAACCAGCACGTCCCCCAGACGATCCTCGAGGCTTCTCAGGCATCTTTTCTTGTGCTGTAGAGAACTTGAGAGTGTGCTTTAGGGGAAAGAATCAGGAATAATACAAAAATAAAAAGAAGGTCATAGTTTTGGAGTGAAAACCCCAGAAATAAGTTAAGCCTGGAGTTAGCAGTAATTTGTGGAAGGTGCAGGAAGAATGACGACATACTGGATGTCATAATCAGACTCTTACAGATATGGTCCTGTGCTGGGCTTTGAGGGAGCAAACTACAGGTGAAGACAGCCCAAGCTGCTAGGTCTCGCGGTAGTGTTTCCCATGGTCGTGACCCTGGGTACCTACTGAAAATTCTGGTTCCTGGCCCAACCCCAAGCGTTCTGAATCAGAATTTGTGTTGATGGAAGTCAAGATCCTCCCAAAACTCATCTGTGCGCATTCAGTTTGTCTATCATTGTCATACAGAATTCACTTTAAGAGTATCTGTTACTAGAAAACAAATCCAGGGCGCCTGGGTGGCTCAGTGGGTTAAAGCCTCTGCCTTCGGCTCAGGTCATGATCTCAGGGTCCTGGGATAGAGCTCCACTTCAGGCTCTCTGCTTAGAGGGGAGCCTGCTTCCCCCTCTCTCTCTGCCTGCCTCTCTGCCTACTTGTGATCTCTCTCTCTGTCAAATAAATAAATAAAATCTTAAAAAAAAAAAAAAAAAAACAAATCCAGTGTCTAAAGCAGATAACGTAGTGCGATTATTTAAAAAAAATATTTTATTTATTGCGTTTTAATTATATTCTTTCTTATCTGCTTCTGAGTTAGCAGCGAAAATGAACAGACATGAAGAAATTAGGAAACTTTATGAATTTAAATGATCACTATTTAGGAACCCATTGGACATCATTCACTAATAACCTCCTACATTTTGTATGAGGCACCACGCTAGAGGGACTTAGTAATGTGCAAACTGATGTGGACTCGATATGGCACAGGGACAGTTTCCCACAGCTTCTACTCTCCTCATTTCTCTCGGCAGCAGCACCCTACATTGTTAGCTGAGAACGTAGTATTCCGTTATCTAGTCCTTCTTGCACCTAGTATAGCCATGTGCCTAAATTCAAGCTACTAAGGTGTAGGTAGAAGTGGTGTGTTTCATTCTAGAAGTTTCTTAAAGGAAGGGGGTATTGCCTTCTCCTTCCTTTTGTGCATTCCTGCTCTTCTGCAGACAGGCTTGGTAGCTATAGACATCTTGAACCTCCAGGCAGTCTTGGGAATGGAGGTTGTGCAGAGCAGAGCAAGAAAACAGAAGGCACTGTCACCAGAGAGCACGTAGTAGGCCTGAATCACTGACTTCCAGACTCCAAGAGGAAAGAACTTCCAACTTGCTGGAGCCATTATTTCAGGGGGCTTTCTGCCACTGGTGGTTGAACCAACATTTAATTAATAGGGATAGTGTTTCTTCAGTTTGAAGGCAAGAAGCTAGAAGCATGAATTTTGTTGCAGATGAGCCTTTGTTTTTTTTAGTGAAGTCTAGAGCTAAACAGGTAGGCCCCCATGTCCTGGAGAAGGATAGTTAATCACAAGTGTTAAGAATCATGGGCTGGGGGTGCTTGGGTGGCTCCATTGTTAAGCGTCTGCCTTCAGCTCAGGTCATGGTCACGGGGTCCTGGGATCGAGCCCCACATCAGGTTCCCTGCTCAGTGGGGAGCCTGCTTCTCCCTCTCTCACTCCCTCTGCTTGTGTTCCCTCTCTCACTGTCTCTTTCCCTGTCAAATAAATAAATAAAATCTTAAAGGAAAAAAAAGAATCATGGGCTGGAAGAAAGGATAATTATGTAGAGTGATAGAGGTGCTAAGGATCGCTACGATAGCAATCCTAGTACAATATATAAATGTGTCAAATTAGCACATTTATACCTTAAACTTACATAATGTTATATGTCAAATATATACAATTAAAAAAGAAGAAAAATAGTATGCTGGCCTTCCTTTTGTCTTTTTTTTTTTTTTTTTTTTTTTTTTTTTTTTAAGTAAGCTCTACACCCGACATGGGTTTGAACTCAAGACCCCAGATCAAGAGTGGTAAGCTCTACCGACTGAGCCAGCCAGGTGCTCCTCTTCCTGTTGATTTTTTCTAAGGTTGTACTGGGCTCACTTATGGAGGCCATCAAGGAATTCAGTCTATTCTCTCTCAAGCCAACTGGATATCTCTATAGTTCAGTTGACAAGAGGGAGCTTCAATTATAATGACTGAGTAGGGGCTGGAGTGCATTGCTTTTCTTACCCTGTATCTGACTGCAAGAAAAAGGATGATTGAGATGAATGATATGAGCCGTGCTGGAAAGCAAGACCCATCTGGACCAAACATGTTCTGTTAAGAAATACAAAACTTTTTATTGAAAGTTCAGGTAGATCTCAAGAGATAAGGCCACAGGGCTGATTACGTAATTGGTAGAGTCCAGTGCAAAAGGGGCCCCTTGTTCAAAAAGCAGAAAAAGAACATCATGAATGGCATTAAAACTTAAAGTTTTGGGGTGTGTGGATGGCTCAGTCAGTTAAGCATCCAGCTTTTGGTTTTGGCTCAGGTTCTAATCTCGTGGGGTGGTGAGACTGTGCCCTGTGTCAGGCTCTGTGCTCCGTGGGAGTCTGCTTAGATAGTTTCTCCCTCCACCCCTTCCCCCACTCATGCATACTCTCTCTCTCTCTCTCTCTCTCTCTCAAATTAATAAATAAATCCTAAAACTAAAACAAGAACAAAAACAAAACCTTAAAGATTTTTCTTTTCTTTCGAAAAGCTTTCTTGGGGCAATATGGTGGCTCAGTTGGCTGGGCGACTGCCTTCAGCTCAGGTCATGATCCTGGAGCCCCAGGACTGAGTCCTGCATCAGGCTCCCTGCTCAGCGGGGAGTCTGCTTCTCCCTCTGCTCCTCCCGACTGCTCATGCTCTCTCTCTCATTCTCTCTCTTTCAAATAAATAAAATCTTTAAGAAAAAAAAAAAGCTTTCTGAAATTGTCATGGTGTTTGCTATTCAATATTATTCTAAGTAAAGATGAATTAAAATTTTGAATTATTAGCATGAATTTTACTATTGTTTTTATTGTGCAATACCAGTTTGAAATGCAAATTTAAGAGCATTGAACTTGTATGCAGAATCATTGAATTTACACAATTCCTATCTCATAGCTCATATTTGGCTATGGATTTTGTTCTTACTAGAATAGTGGAATCACTGCAGAGAACTATTGTTTTTAGTTCATGTATTGATCTGTGCACAACCTACCAACACTTTGTACCTTAGGTTATTGATGAGTAAGGAAGGACTGACTGACATCCTTTTTATCGTAAGCAGTTAGCTAATCCAGGGATGCAACCTGAGTAGGAAAGGATATGATATTGGGTAGTTTACATTTCTTAAAGTGCCATTGCCTTCTTCCTGCATTCAAAGCAAATTCTGGTTCAAACAGAAAACCTGGCCTTTTGTGGCTGTCACAGCTTCTGTTCACTCAGACATGAGTGAGGTAAGCTCAGACGAGCTTACCATGTCCTTGCTTTGAATCTCAGTAAATTCCCACTCATTGTAGGTCCAGAGGAATCCTATGCTCATGAGGCATCCTGAACATTAGCGGTGAGTGGGATGGTGGAGAATGGTGGCATTCATGCGTGCGGCCCTATTGCTAACATCTCCTCCGCTCATGCTCCATTGTCACTCCACTCATGAAACACAAGTGTAAATTAAGAATGTACATCCACGAAGCCAGCCTTACAGGACAATGAGGAAGACTAGAGGTCACAGGAGTTCTCTCTGGCTTACCTGTTATTTCACACAGCCTCCTGGAAAGCTTCTGTGGATTTAAGCGTCATGAGGAGAATTCTCCTCTCTTGTGTCTTCCCCCTCCCTATCTTATAAAGAGCCCCCTGACCTTCTCTTTCTTCAAACCTCCATGTAGGACAATCTTGATGTACTTTAGTGAGTCTACCTCTCTTCCTTGGGAATTCTGAGAGAACTGTGTCCCGCTCTTTGCCAGGGCTTATGGAATCTCTTATCTATTCATTCAGGCGATGGCGTGGGAGCTGTTGGGAGGTGGACAAGCACGCATCCTGTAGGCAAGGATGAAGAAAATAGATGCTCCAAGTTGAACTCATTTTCCCCATCATAGCTGCATATACTTTTCGTAGCAGGTCACCCAGGAAAGTTTAGCACATCAACAAGGCAAGCTTTTCGTTGTTTTTTTTTTTTCGTTATTTTTATTTATATTGTCTGTAGTCAAATTGAGGAAATGCGCTTCTATTTAATGGCTCTGAATTTACACCTTTTGAATAATAAGCCCTCCTATTATTTTGTTAAGAAGTATTAGGCATTTCTTGACACTGAATTGCTTTACTAGAAAAACCAGAGTGGTTACAAATGGCCCTCTTGCAATGAAAAGACAGAGCTGAGGCTGGGTCCTTCCTTCTCAGACTTCTGGTCTTCCTTCATCTCTGGCCACTTGACCTTGGACAGCAAGCACATTTCCCTTGTGATTGGGCATCTGAGAGTCAGTGAATTCATGCTGCCATTCTCTGATAATAGCTTAATGAATCCCACTTCTAGAATTTGCATCTTAATAGGAGACTTTTCTAAGTAGGAGAAGAGGAGGGAGGAGGAGGAGGAAAATTGGTTCTAATACCCAGAATTTTGTACACCTCAGAGAGTGCAAAGGCAACAGGGTACTCTGCTAGTTCTGAAGTTTGTGTACCTGGGGGAACAGTTAACTTAGGAAAATGGAAAGAAAATTGAAAGGGGGGGTGGCATGATCCAGGGTAATAGTGGGGACTCTGCTGAACTCCTTTGACAAACCCTTGAATAATTCACTATTGTGTTTCCTTGACACAAAAAAAGGTTTCACAACTATTTTGGTTCGGTGGAATAAGAGAAAGAAGGTTGGATGCATCCATGCCCTAGCACCATACTAACAAGGATGCGGCGGTCATGAGGTTGGGAAGGCCGGAAACTATGGGATAAACCATAGACCCCTTCCTTCGGATTGTTTTAAATGTTAAAGATAAAATCCACAAGTAGAATTAAAGAAGGTTAGAATAAGATGCTAGAGAAACGCTGACATTCCAGTCGAACCCTTAAATAACATCTTTCAATGAATCCTCATCACCTACAGGGAAGAACGTCTCATAGCACCGTCTGGTTCCCATCCAGCCTTGTCTTTTACCACTCCCTGCTTCACACTTTTTTCTCCGATTCCATGAATTTCTTATGATTTCCCCTTGGTACTTAGCTGTGTCCTCACTTCATGCCTTTGATCACACTGTCTTCTGTCACTGAGTGTCCTCACCTCCTCTCCCATCTGCCTCTTCCTGGCTGATGCCCACCCATCCTTCCCTATGGAGCGCAAATATCATCGTCTCCAAGAAAACTTGTTCATTCATTTCTAGATCTAAGGGGACTTACATCATCTCTTCTAGGTGATTCCAAAATACCCCATTCCCATCTCCATCACTGTCCTAAACCCCTTCTAAAAATTCCTTTGTGCTAGCTGTATGTATAGTCTATGTCCTACTTTCCTATGAACTCCTTGAAAGCCAGGACCAAGTCCTTTTTTCTTTTTCTTTTTAAATTCCCATCACCATGATCAGCAGCCAAATACTCACTGAATGAATGAGTGATTCATGGACTCTGATGACCCAAAGAGGAAATTGTGATTTAGACATGCAAAATGGCTTTCCTAAGATTTTTTCCCCACAAACAACAGCTCAGAAGTCCCTAATAATAAGAAAATGGTAATAAATTTGGTTAAAAAAATGAAAGGCAGAGAAAAAATACTGAGGCAGAAATCATTAAGGCATATAGATATGTTTTCACTTTAAGAAAATTAAGAAGGGGCTTGCTGAATTTAGATGCCACTCCACTCTTCAGGGAGAAAATGATGAATTTATCGTACTTGGTGCTAGATTTGCACTTGGTAAATTTATTTCTAAGATTAAAGATATAAACAAGCTCATTAAAGAGTGTCAGAAACTTGTCAAACATCAAATGGCTGTTCAGTAACAACACCCTGAAGTCTGGATTATTACATAGAGATTTGCATCTTCATTTTTAAAAATCCCATGTTCTAAGAATCAAGGGAAAAGTCACCACTTAGGTTTTTCCCAACTGCATACAGGTTGAAAGTGTTCAGAGCCACTTGGGAATTCTAAAACCTGGTGGGGATAAGACACATAGCAATATTGTCATTCCCGCTCAGAATTACTACTGTCATTTCAGCAAAGGGGAAAAGCAGACGGAAAAGGTTTGGATGCTTTTCCTCCATAATTTTATGTTTAAAAGCCAAGTTTTGTAAGGAAAACTAATTTTCTGAAAATAATACCCTGCTTCATCTGACCTCCGGTGTTTAATATTTACTTCTTGTTGATTATCTACCCCAACATTGATTCCCCTTCTACCAAGAATGCCCCAGTTTTTATTCATTCATCCACACCTCCCTTACCTGAAGCCATGTGTTTCAGAAGGGATCCCACTTCCTTGTTAATGATTGGCTCAGGAATGGGGGCTAAGACTCAGTAGTGGCCAGTGAGGTCAAGGTGAACTTGTTGGGAATCTCTGAAAAATGTTTTCTGACCTTGAAATGATGAACCTTGGAAGAGGTGAAGAACAGGTTTTAAAGCTGGGACTAACCATAACATGAAGGCACGGGACAGAGGAGGACAGAGCCCAAAGAACCACCCCTCGGACAGAAAGCTAATCTTGCCAGATTAAGCCAACCCCGAAATCTGCTCTACTTCTGGAACTCCAGTTACATGAATCAATACATGTCATTATTATTTAAATCACTTGAATTTCTATAATTTGCAGTGGAACGGATCCTAATTAATGTATAGGAAAATTAGCAATTTCATTTAGATCACTAAAATAATGTAAAACTCCAAGAAAAGGTTTTACTTTAAAGTAATTCAATTTCTCTCTATTTTTTTCTCTCCTTGGGCTAATTGTTTGGGGTTTTCAGGGGCATCAGTTATTTTAACACTTAAGATTCTCCATCACTTTACCTCTCACACAGATGACTGTGGCATTTAATTCTGCATTTCAATGGGTGCCCTAAAAAATTCTGAGATTTTGCCTCCTGGCTCTTTAAGTTTCGTGATTCTGCTAATTGTTGAGTATATTATCTCCACACAGAGCAGATTGTGTGACACAAAAGAGCTCAGAGCATTCAGTCATCCAGGTGATTCATTAAATTCTGGGTATTCTCGTTGGGCACTTCGGTGGCTCAGTCGGTTAAGCGTCTGACCTTTGATTGCAGCTCAGGTGGTGATTTTAGGGTCATGAGATAGAACCCCATGTGGGGATCCACACTTAGTGCGAAATCTGCTGGAGATTCTCTCTCCCTCCGCTGCTCCTCTTGCTTGCTCTCTCTCTCTCTCTAAAACAAATACATAAAATCTTTTAAAAAATTCTAGGGATCTCATAGAATATCAGTGCACATGAAAGTCCCCTAAACTGTGTTACCCTGAGTTCCTGAGGTTACTCCATTCAAATGGGTGCTTTCTGGGCCCCACTGGTCCTAAACATTCAAAGGATCCAATGTTGGTGAGTTAATAGAGGACTTCATAGTATAAGGAAAACAGAAACACAGGTGGTATACTTAACGCCAGATAAAGAAAATTGCTTATTTAGTTGTATTTTTTTTTTCATGAGAAGATATTTTCTCTAGGTCAAATGCACCACTATTGATTAAAATAATTTTAAAATATTGGAGGGAGTCTAAATGATCCTTAGCAACCTTCATGCTGAGATTTTATAAACCACAATAATAATTATTATAATAGGTCTTATTTATTTATTTATTTATTTATTATGTATTGTGAACCAGGCACTACACTCAACTCTTTTGCTATGCTATCTCATTTAGCTCCCATAACAGCCCCATGAAACAGGTTCTAGTATTTCTTTCACTTTACAGATGAGAAAACAAAGAGGCTTAGTGAGATTAAGTAATTTTCCCTAAACCTCCAGAGTCTATGTCCTTAATCTCTATTCTTGATAGTGCAATTTCTGTTCTACATAGTCTATTCTAAATCATTAACTTGTGTTATAAATAGTCTACAGACTATTTATACAGTCAACAATGTGATTGAGTTTCCATAAAGGCAATGTAGCCTTCAGCTGCCTCAGTAGTAGTGGTCCGATCAGAGGTTCCACCTTGTACGAGTAAGATTACATCTGAGGCGTATTGCCAAGTGATGGGTATCTTATGTGAAGACAATAATAGCAAAGAGGAGTTCAGCCAGGGGAAGATGACCAGTATGACAGGATCTGGAAAAAGTCTCATATAGATTGAAGAAGCCATTTAGCCAGGTTCACCGTAAATGTTTTTAAGTGCTTTATTATTATAGAAAGAATATACGATATTCAGTGTAGAAAAATAGAAAATATAAAGAAAAAGAAAAGAATGTCACATCCCACCATCCAGTGATTGACACTGTTAATACCTTAGTGCATATCTTCAAAATATATACATATATATTTCATATATATATATTACATATATATACATATATATATCCGTTCCATCTCTTTTAATCTAGAACAGTCCCTTTTCTATGACTGTTGAAGATGAAAGGCCCGTTGACTTCCAGAATATTCCACCTTTTTTAGATTTCTCTGGTTACATTTTCTTTTGGTGTATCTCCTATGCATAGTGATTTTAATTGGATGGATTCAAGTGAAACACCATGGACAGACTCCCATAGGCGATGTTATATACTTCATGCTTTGTATTACATCAGAAGACACATTACTTCTAGTTCGTCTACCATTAATTGCTAAAATTGCTAAAATTGACCTTCACTGGAGTGATTGTAGTCTGAACCCTCTATATGCAATTTTATTTAGTCTCTTGTGGTTAGGAAGTACTCTGACTATTGGTATTAATTTGACACCAAATGAATGTCCAAGTTTGCATCAAACATTTACCTAAGGATTTTAACCCTGATGAACTTTGTCCGAATTGATGTGAACTGGAGGTTTTGAAATGATGTCTCCCTAATTCTGTCATTCCTTCTGCTTTCATTAATTGGCATTTAGAGTGGGGCTTCCCTTCATCTGCTGGCCTGGGCCTCAGTTACCTCCTTTTATTGACACGAAGTTGCCTAGATGATGTCTATGGAATGTTACATCCTTGAAGCGTATGAAGGAACATATGAAGCTATTGAATATATTTATAATGCCTGGAAAAAAAAGAGTAGATAGCTGTCTTATGTATTTAAATCTGGTCCTCTAGGAAAGGAAGAACATCAACTACACATTGTTCTGGAGGGAAGTTTTGGAAACTAACTCAACACAGGGAATAACTTTCTTATAATTAAAGATGCCAATTAACAGAAAGGTTTTCCTCACAAAGAAGTAAGGAAACTGTTCTCTCTGGAAATACTGAGGGTGAACCTATCATGGTTGTTAGTCCTCAAGACCATCCTCCTCAGCTGAAATTATTAGAAGAACACATAAAGATGCTCAGCAGATTAGAAAATCCAGTAGAAACAGTGCCTAGTCTTGGACTGACAGAAACTATACCTTTTAATCAACAAAATCCTGATAAAGCTGAGTAATATGACCAAATGTCAATGTGACAAACTGAGTGGGTGTCTTTAGCATCTCATTCTTCTTTCTGGGGTGACAGATGAAGCTCCCAGGGAAATAAAGAAAATGAGCGTGGGTGTGATTCAGAGGAAAATGAGGGTTTTAGGACTGCTCACTGAGTGGAGGACCTTCGTGTCTTCCCTCCACCCAGGAACAGTTTACATCCCCCAGTTAAGTGGACTGAATCCTAGAATAGCACATTTAACAAAATATTAGGAGAGTTCTGATAAAGATTGTACGTTACCACCTTATTGCTGAATGCTCTCCCTGCTTCCCATATTCCACCTTTCTACCCATGTACGTATCCCTATTCCTTTAAGGTTGCAGAAAGTAACCCTAAGCTGAAATGCAAATCATTCTTGGATGTGGCGAGAAGATAAGCCACATATCATGTGCAGTATATCAGAGCAAGTAGAATGTCTGTCCTGAAATTCTTGTAGTCATAGTCCACACCCATAGTCACTAAACTCATTAGTAACAACCCACAGCTCTAGACCAGAACACACGTTCCGCATTCAAACGCTGGTGATGTTGACAACCTGGACGTAGTCTGAATTGACTTTCACTTTGTAAATGACCAAACCAGCAAAATTATATGAGATCAAGTATAAAATTATAGGTGATGAAGAATGCAAATGGGTAGATATGCTTCTTTAGTACTATTTGCTGCCTTTCATGGGGGGGATACCAGAAATTTAATGGTCACTATGGCCCAAAAGTGAAGTATAAAATCTTCTTGGCCGGTGGACATAGACTGATTGATTGTTGTCTCTTACATGACTTGGGCTGGGTGGAAGGCATAGGAGTTTCATACGAGATAATCCCAGAGCCTATGCTTCCATATCATAGCTCTTACTGTATCACTGAACCTACTTGAGTTTTGGGTAGAGTAGGTCTGGCATGGCCTACCACACTTGCCCAAGAGAGAAAAGAGAACTCTACTCAGAAGAAAACATAACTCAGTGGACCAGGAAGAAGGCTGGCTATCATTCCTAGCGGGTGGATTGAGTGTAACGTAAAATGCATGGCCACACGATATGCATTCTTTTACCTTTGTACTTTGTGCTTGCTTTTCTCTACATGTGAAGGAGAGCTAGACAAGGTCTGCGTCCCTGGTTATCTGCTTCTCCCTTGTCCTTTTTCCAAGCAGCTATGTAGTTAGTGACCCAGGGACCCTTGTACTTTCCTCATATCTGCATTAGAGTAGAAGCTGGTTGTCATTTGGTTCCCATTTTTCCTATTGATCCTCGTAAGAGATGCATCATGAATCCTGTAGGGCTCACTGGCAAGGAAGGAGTTAAGCATTCTAGAGTAATAGCAGTAAAGCTATCAAACTGGCAACAAATACTACCTTAATTCCTCTATGTGTTTTTAATTCTTTCTCATTGTTGAATATTTGTATTCCCTATAATATGCCATTTTAGCATACACTCTCCTAATTAGTCTGACTTACTCCATAATGAATTTGTGTTTATTTGTAAAATACATGGACGCCCAAACTTTTTCATCAAAAGCCATGATACCGCCTGCCTGGAAGTTGGGCCAAACGTCACAGGAAAAAGGCATAGTCCTCCACGAAACTGCCCTCATTGTAGAAACCAGCCACATCCTCACTTCTGACCAGCTGGCTCCAAATTCAGGGATTCCTGCTACCCTCTTAATTTTGATAATTCACTAGAATGACTCAGAATTCAGGAAAGCCCTATACTTAGGATTACAATTTTATTATAGCAAAAAGAAACAAGATCAACAGCCACCACCAAAACCAAACCGAAGTCAGCCAAAGGGAGAGATATACAGGGCATGGTCCGGGAGGGTTCCGGACATGAAGCTCCCATCAGCCTCAGGGACACATCATCCTCCTGGGTGATCCATTTGTGACAATATGCCAACCGTCTGACTCTTGCCAGCCATCTGAGCTTTTGGTGTCGGAGCTTGTATGGAGGGTTGATCACATGTGGTTGACCTTTCAGCTCCAGTCATTCCTGGAGATTCTGGCTACTACATTTAGTCTCTAGTTCTTCCAGAAGTTTGAATGGATAGGGCAAGTTCCCAAACCCCATATATCACACTGTTGGACTGTTCAGAAGCAAACTCTCCCAAGCAAAAGAAACACTCCTATCAGGCAAATTATTCCAGGGGCCTTAAGATCTCCCAGTAGCAAGGCAAAGGCCAGAACTCTCTTTGGACAAAGCTGATTCTCTACTACACACATCCCAGTCCTGTTGCAGGGTGTGGGCTTACAACTTCTGGTCAGGACGTAACTGAACAACCTGTCCCTTTATCCTGTGTGGGATTTTTTAAATTACTCAATGCTAAATAAGTGATTTTAAAGCTTTAGTCATATATGAGTTGAAACATACCTTACATTTCTGCACGACAAAGAATATGTCTTTACTTGATTTAGAAATAAAGGAGGATTCTAGGCTACTGTGTTAGCAGTAAATCTTCCCAAATTAGAATAAAAAAGAAAGAACAAATAGTCTAACAAAAGTAAAAACACAAGTACAGCATCTACAATTAAATTAGGGGATAAAGTATTCCTGTGAACCTAAAATATGAATAACTGTCGACAAAGAACTCATAGCTTTAGATCCATCACCATTTGTGAAGTATGAAGGAGAAAGCTGAGGGAAGGCAAAAGGG
Source organism: Potos flavus (assembly GCA_028534135.1). Classification (NCBI taxonomy): domain Eukaryota; kingdom Metazoa; phylum Chordata; class Mammalia; order Carnivora; family Procyonidae; genus Potos; species Potos flavus. The sequence goes on along the minus strand of CM052892.1, from coordinate 74,561,332 downwards.
TATTCCTGAGAATAGGAGAACCTCAAAGTCATCAATAGGTTACCTGGTAGAAGGTTCCAGGAGACAATCTTGAGATGGCAATTTTTAGACACTGAGATGGGCAAGGGAGTCACTGTAGGCCCGGGAATGTTCAAGTCGTATGGCCCCAAGAACTCTCAAAATCAGAAGACCTAAGCCTAGAGGGACACAGTCACACTTAGGAGAAACTTACTAGAATATAATCTAAATTGAGCAAGATAAGAACAATGGGAAAAAGGAAAGAGAAAGTCTAGATAAAAGTGGCAAGAAAGGTAAGAAGAAGCAGACTTTAGAAAGCAAATGGGGCAATTATAAAGGGTACAATAAATACATAAAAATGAGCAAATCCAACCCAGCAAATTATAAAAGGGATAACCATCACCACGTGGGATGTTCCCCCATATGCAAGGCTGCTTTACTGTTCCAGTTTATCAGTGGCTTTATCTATTAATAGAAAAAGGAGAAAAAGTATATGATCATCTAGGTCAGAGATTGACAAGCGTTTTCTTAAAAAGCCAGGTTCTTAATATTTTCAGCTCAAAGGACATACGGACCTGTGTTGCAACTGTTCAACACTGCTACTGTAGAGAAAGAGAAGTTACAGATGATGCAGAAATGAGTGGGCGTAGCTGTGTTCCAATAAAACTTTATAAAAAAGAGGCAATCAGGTTTTGGTTTGCTGACCTCTGATCTAGATAAGAATATTTGGGATACGAGATTTAAAAAGTAAATCTCACCAAACTGAAAATAGAAGAATCTTATTTAATGTGATTTTAAAAATCTATAAAAACCTCTTATGGTTTGTCTCCCTCTCAATCCTATCTTGTTTCATTTTTTCCCTCCCACCCCCACAACCCCCTGCCCTGCCTCTCAAATTCCTCATATCAGAGAGATCATATGATAATTGTCTTTCTCTGATTGACTTACTTCGCTCAGCATAATACCCTCTAGTTCCATCCAGGTCGTTGCAAATGGCGAGCTTTCGTTTCTTTTGATGGCTGCATAGTATTCCATTGTATATATATCCCACGTCTTCTTTATCCATTCATCTGTTGATGGACATCTAGGTTCTTTCCATAGTTTGGCTATTGTGGACATTGCTGCTATAAACATTCGGGTGCACGTGCCGCTTCGGATCACTACATTTGTATCTTTGGGGTAAATACCCAGTAGTGCGATTACTGGATCATAGGGTAGCTCTATCTTCAGCTTTTTGAGGAACCTCCATACTGTTTTCCAGAGTGGCTGCACCAGCTTGCACTACCACCAACAGTGTAGGAGGGTTCCCCTTTCTCTGCATCCTCGCCAACATCTGTCGTTTCCTGACTTGTTAGTTTTAGCCATTCTGACTGGTATGAGGTGGTATCTCACTGTGATTTTGAT
>CM052892.1:74527450-74559831 GCA_028534135.1 Potos flavus | reverse complement strand
GAAAAGAAAAGAATAAAAAATCTATAAAAACCAATCACTCATATGATACTCATGAAATACTGAAAACTTTTCCTGTGAAATTGGGAAAAAGATAAGGATGCCTGCTATCACCGTTTCTATTCAGCATTATTCCACAGCTCCTAGCCAAGCAAGTAAGTGGGGAAAAAGAAAGTATAAAAAGGATGGAAAGAAAGAAAGAAATCTATCCCTATTTGCAGGTAATATGATTGTGTATCTAGCAAAATCTAAAAGAATCTAAATCATCAGTAAATTTAACAAGATTGCTGAACTCAAAGTCAATATTCAAATTTCAATTTTTTTTCTGTATACTAGCCACATAAAGAGAGAAACTAAGAAATTTTAAAGTATATAATTTACAATAGTATCAAAAATATCCAATACCTAGGAATAAATCTAATGAAGAAGTACAAAACAGGAACACTAAAAAAATGCACAACCCTTTTAAAGAAAGTAAATGAGACCGAAATAAATGATGATACTTATTATACTCATGGGTCAGAAGATTTTTAAAGTGGTCCATTATCCCCAAATTAATCTCTGTATGCAATTTAATCTAATAAAGATGCCAGCAGGTTATTATTGTTTTTCAAACAATTGAACAGTTAATTCTAAAGTCGATATGGAAATGCTATGAACCAAAAAAAAAATCTAATACAGTCTTTAAAAAGGAGAAAGCTGGAGGCCTTACACTATAAATGCCAATATCTATTATAAAGCTACAGTGACTAAAATTGTGATATTTGAGTAAGCACAAACCTACAGAAAAGAGAGGATTCCAGAAAGATCCACATGTGGTTAGCTGACTTACGACAAATACTTCGATACAGAGAAGAAACAAAAAAGTTTTCAACAAATAGTGCTGGATCAATATCAAAGTGTATACACACACACACACACACACACACACACACACACAGAATATATATATCTTGGCCTCTATCTACCTCACACAATAAACAAAATTCTGGATAGATTGCAGCTCTAAACATGAAAGGTAACACAGTCACGAGTTTAGGATTAAACATAGGGGAACATATTTATGACATTGAGGTAGGCAAAGATTTCTTAAACAGCACATAGAAAACACCAGCCAAAAAAAATTTTAATGGTTAATGGTACTATTTTAAAATTTAAAACTTCCCCGGGGGTCAGGGTGGCTCAGTCGGTTAAGCATCTGCCTTTGACTTAGGTCATGATCTCGAGGTCCTCGGATCAAGCCCCATATTGGGCTCCTGTTCAGCAGGGAGTGTGCTTCTCCCTCTCCCTCCCTGCTTGTGTTCTCTCTCTCTCTCAAATAAATAAAATCTTAAAATAAAATAAAATAAAACAAAACCCCCATTCATCAGAAGATATCATTATGTGGTTGAGAAGGCAACCAAAATCATAAGAAGAGATATTGCCTATACATATATCTGAAAAGGGACTCATTCAAAACACCTAAAGAATTTCCACAAGTCAAGAGGAAAATTGACAAAAGACCAGACACTTCATAGAAGAAGAAATCCAAATGACCAATACACATATGAAAATGTGTTGAACTTCATTAGTCTACAGAGAAAAAATTCAAATTAAAACCATAAGATATCACTACAGACCCACGAGAATGGCAAAAATGAAAGAACAAGGATGTGGAATTATTGGGACTCCCATATACTGCTGGTAGGAATATATATTGAAATAATCAACTTTGGACAACTTTTTGAAAGTATGCATTGTGGCTGAACATTTATACATACTTTATAACCCAGCAATTCCACTCCTAGTTATATACCCAACAAAAACAAAAGCATATGATCAGTAAAAGCATGTTTCAGTATTTTCAAAGCCATGCTATTTGAAATAGCTAAAAAGCAGACCTCACTGGGGGCGCCTGGGTGGCTTAATCAGTTAAGTGTCTGCCTTTGGCTCTGGTCATGATCCCAGGATCCTGGGATCAACCCTTGTTGGGCTCCCTGCTCAGCGGGGAATCCGCTTCTCTCTTTCCCTCCACCCCTCCCCCTCACTCATGCTTTCTTGCACGTGCATGCTCTCTCTCTCTCAAATAAATAAATAAATAAATAAATAAATAAATAAATAAAATCTTAAAAAAAAAAAAAGCAGACCTTACTGAAATGCCCATCTATAGTAGGATATTTACATAATGTGACATTAAACAGTAATGAGAAAGAACAACTTATGACACCCAATAGGATGGATACCAGAAATATAGTAAGGAGCGAAAGTAGTCAGAACAAAAGAAGTCCATACTGTATGAATCCACTTATGTAATGTACAAACACAGAGGAAATGAATTTGTGCCATCAAGAGAGTGACTCTTGGAAGTTCTCAACTGGAAAGAGGCATAAGTGAGGGGCTCTAATGAGGGGCTCTGGGGGCTGCTGATTTTCTGTTTCTCAATCTGGATAGTGGTTTTGTGGGTATGTTCCCTTTGTGAAAATTCGGGGAGCAGCACACTTTGACACTTGTACTTTTCTAGATCTATATTATACTTCAATGAAAAAAATGTAAATGGAAAATTAATCCTGGAGAACAGAAAGAGATTTAAAAGCAAAAAGAATGACTGTGAGCTCACTGTTGTTAAATTTGAATGATGGGTTCATGAGGATTAATTGTATTATTCCTGTTATTGTTAAATATGTTTGAAATTTTGGGGGGTGCATGGGTGGATCAATCGGTTAAGTGTCTGACTCTTGATTTCAGCTCAGGTCATGTTCTCAGCATTGTGAGATCAAGCCTCGTGTTGGGCTCTGCACTCAGAGTGGAGTCTGCTTGAGATTCTCTCCCTCTCTCTATGTCCCTCCCTCTCCCCCTAAAATAAATAAATAAATCTTTAAATATGTTTGAAATTTTATGAAATGTAACATAAAAATAAGGCTTGAAGAAAAAGGGACAAGATAAAGATAATATGCATATTATTTACAGATCAGGAGATGTATGAATATGAGAATAGTACCCCTAAGGAAGAGGAGAGAGGTGAGGCATGGAACTACTGTTTTTGTTATAAATTTTAGGACTATTTGATTTCATAAACTATGTGCCTATATTACCTAAATAAATTAAAAAATAGTTTAAATGTCAAAAAAAATGAAAATGGTTGGAAGGAAACGATGAAGAAGTCCTATGATTTTAATCTCAAATGATAATAAAATCATGTTTGGAAGTTATATTACTCAAGGGAATTGGAATAAAAGAAGAGAAATTAGAGTCAGGGAGCCCGGCATGCTATAATTTCATACAAAATATAGCATTTATGACCTGAAAGAAAACAAAAGACAATCAAAAAAGAATAGTAACTGTGCTGAGGAATACACTGGCAACAGGGATTTTGAGACAGAAATTGCATATGTACGAATGTATTTTAACAAGGTAGTAAGTCAATTCTAATTTTTCAAGCTTATTTGACCACATTAAGTTGTGGTCATATAAGCTTGAGAGACATCCCACTGTATTCTATTCCAAGGATAAGACTTTGGGGAAATCTGAGCTAAAGATCGTTAATAAGCAAAGCAGGTACTTTGCATGGTATGGAACTTACCTAAGATAGCAATCCCCTAGGACCCAGTAATTAATTCCAATCACTCCTCCCAGCCAAGTACCATTCCTGGGCCTTGTGGCAAACTCAGTAGTTGGGTTACTCAACTTATGCCCACTTGCCCACTTCTGTAAAATACTTTCTATCCTCGGACTTGTGGTGGCCATGTGACTTGGTTTCCACCAGGGACACAAAAGCAAAAGTCAACAGGGAAAGATTCTGCATTCCTGAGAAAATGAACAGAAACTTTCACAACCCAGAGAGGTTCAGAACAGATAAGCAGCGTCCTTAAAAAATCTTATTTTGTTTTAAGACTATAAAAAGGTCTTATTGAGGTTGATCTCTTTCGGTGTGATGTTATTGTAGAAGCATTAGTGTGTGTCAGTGATCTATGTTTAAAGCCAATATTTAAATCCATATATCCACTTTTAAGGTTTGGTTAAATGTAGTATAGAACTGTGCACAAGTGCAAACACTTTTCCATTTGGAGCCTTGCTCAAGGAGCTATTATACTCCGAGCTAAAACTATTCTAACTAAACTCAATGCGCAGTTTACGTATAGTACTATATTTAGAATAATGGCTCTCCTCAATAGCATGTGATCTGAATGATCTGATAGCACAATAGGTTCAATAATTATCCATTCAGCCACAGAAATGCTTGTCTAGGAAATTGAATCACCTCAATTATCCAGTTGGGGGATTCATAATGAAATATCGAATAGGTTTTATCTAAATATGTTTACTATTTTCTTCTAGCAAATGTGCTTCTAAATTATATAATTTGTCTAGATAGTAAACATGATTTAGTAGAAGCAGCATAATTTTTGGAATCAGAACTAGTTTCCAGCCTTAGCAATGCCGCTCACCAGATGTGGGATTTGGGTAAATTACTTCACCTCTTTGAGTCTTAAACTCTTCATCTACAAAATGGGGACATACGAATACACCTTATACCATTAGCTTAAATAATCTATGTAGAATGCAATCAATACATGTTAGTTCCTTTCCTGCTTTCATAAAATCCATCTCAAAGGTCACTACCATTGATTAAGATGCTGAGAATCCAAAGCAGTAAGGAACACCACATCTTTTATTTTAGCTGTTTAAAGCAATTGATCTATTTTTTTTTTTTTTTTCAAATTGCTCAAATGAAAACAAAGTATCACTTATGGTAGGGCTCTAAATCTACTTGCAAGACCCCCAGGCAAATTCAGGGGATGGACCATTTTACTGAGGCCTTCCCACTGATCATAAGCCTGATGAAACCAGAAAGGAAGCAAATGTTAAAAAAATGAAAGGTTCAGTTTAGGAAAGGATTGGAAGAGGAGTTTAAATACAAATGTAATGACAAACCATTGGATGATATATGATCTTGTAACACAAGCAACTAGAGGGGGGAAAACATGGCATATACAAGTAAGAGGGGGAAGAAAAGATATAGAAGTGCCATCATTTGCCTTTGAGTCTTCTGTTTGATAAAAAATAAATCATTTTCCCTTGACCAAATGAATACAGTGATGACCCAGGAGATTTTCATGGCCTTCTTGGAGAATTAAAATCAGTTTTTCTCCATGGGTGGGGTGGGTACACTTCCCCTGGGGACTTGATCAGAGCCTCTACTGTGGTCGTCATGATTCCTATGTCCCAGCTTCCCCTGAGAACTGTTGCGTAACGGGGAAACAGGAAAAGTTGAGACTCACCGAGACTCATTTCAGCTGAGAGTGATATGGGGCAAATCAATTGGTAACTTTACTGGCAGCAATCTATAGGAATTTTTTTTTTCCTCTCCTGCTGAAAATGTTCTGTAAATCTAACAATAAGTAGTGCGTACCTCCTTTCAATCAGAAACGTGTACTACTGATGAGTCGGGCTCTTCTCAGAAAATATAACCTCTGCTTGCTAGCCCCAGTGAAAAGCTCAGCTGGAAATAGTGATATTCAGAATAGATAACCTAAAATAATTCCCCAGAACCAATCTGCAGGAAGATGCGGGGCTAAATGGGTAACAGTCACCTGGGGAGCTTATTAAAACTACATCTCCCAGACTTCAGCCCATGGATTTTGGTTCTATAGTCCTATGGGCGAGCCCAGGAACACATATTTTTAAAAACTTCCCAGGTAGACTAAATTTATGGCCCACACATACAATAATACACAATGCATTTGCAAAAACAAAACAAAACAAAACAAAAACCAGGAACTTTAGGTATGGATACAGGCCAATCTTCAAGACACTTTAAGTGAAAAATCCAAAAGTATATATCATTTGCTACCAGTACTGCTAAAAAGAAGGATGAATGTACATATTTGCTTATATATGCATGAAATATCTCTGGAAAGCTACGCAAAAAAGCTGATAATACCAGTTTTGCCTCTATAGCAAAGAACTGGGTGGTTAGCAGATAGGAGTGGGAGAGAGGTTCTATCACAGCATAACCTTTTGTATCTTCTGAAATTTAAGCTAAGCAAAAATATTATGTATTCAGAAATGACTGAAAAATATTATTTCTATAATACTCATGACCAGCTGTAGCTTATAAATAATTTTCCAAGTAATTCTGATGTTCAGCTAGGACTTTACTGGCCAAGAAGTATATAATATGTAACATATTAACATAATAGTACATAGTATGTAACGTATCCATGTCTCTAAGAGTAAGGATTTCTCCTTCTAGGAAGATAGAACACTGGAAAGCTAGACACAGGGTAGTTACATTAATATGAATGCTATATTCCTGGAAACCTCACTTATTTCTAATCTGTAGATGCCAACACTAAGTTTCAATAAATCTGATAAAGGATAGTGGGTCTGTTTGCCAGCTAATTTGTTTACCTCCTAAAGAAAATAGAAAAAACACAGTTTACAATGGATTCATCCAGTCTGCTTTGAATTATGTAATACTTGATAATTTTTTTATAATTGGAAGAAATATGAATTACTTCCAAATATATACCTATAGGCTTTATTAATGTTTTATAACTATACCACTTCAAATTCGTGAAGTTTGAAATCACATTAAATGCAGCCACTTTGCTCTTGAACTACATTTGATTAGCCTCCTCAAAAAAAAAAAAATGTTCATAGAAAATATATTTTGATGGGATTCATTTGGTTTTTATTTAGAGTTGATCCACGAACACCCACTTGAAACTGTTTTTCTGCATTTTCTGTGAAACTGTTAACGACATTGTGACCATCGTGCTTCTTGATGCCACTTGAATAAATCATAATTTCCCCCACTTAAATTTTTGTGCCAGAAAAACAGTTTTGAGAACTGTATGCTTCCTTTTATTAGGTGAGAATTGCTGCCGAGAACCCGGGGATTGAACTTGATGGTCAACCATAGTATATGGCGAATTTCCTAATGAATTTGGGGATGATCCAGCCTCGGGAGAGGAAAAAAGAAAAGTAAGTATCACCTGGTTATAAAATTTAAGTAGCATAATTTTTTAAAAGCAAGCAAAACAACCTTGCCCTGGCTAACAATTTTCACAGTTTCTGGTTTTTATTAAAATTTGGCTCCCTACGCAAGGTAAAGCAATCGAGTGGATAACAATGAGGTTCTTTTCTTTGAGAGGATCTTGGGGGATAAGCAAGCCAGTGAGAAATGCTCCCACTTTTGATGTAGTGATTCTGGAGTGGTTTGGCTAATGAACATACCCATTACATGGCTAGACAGGAATAGCGAGGGAAATACTCTAAGAGCTGAGTGTCAGTCTTGAAGAAAAACTAGTATATTTGACTCCTTCCCACCATGTGGATGGTGCCTTGGGAACCAAGGACTTTCTCTAGTCTTTCGCTTGGTTGGAACCTGCACAAACTCATCTAAGAGAAATGACTAATTTGTATCTGGCAGAATATTCAGACCATAAGAGAAATGTTCTTGAACCAAGGGTAGAAAAATAACATGGCTTATAACTGCTGAATGTAAAATGGTGCAGACACTTTGATAAGCAGTCTGGCAATTCCTCCAAAGGTTACGTATAGAGTGACCATGTGACCCAGAATTCCACTCCTGTGTGTTAGTTTCCAGTTTGTCAGCCTCACTTAGTAACTTCAGTGGATCTAGTGGATGAATTAGGGAAGAGATGAATTGTTTCCCATTCTTAAATCAAGAGTCATCTGGGATAGAGAGTAATTATCTTGTTTCTTGTCTCTATGAACTTCTGTATTATACATGCATCTCTATTTTTCTACATATATTATATACTCAAGTTTTTCACTTTATCTGCTTAAAATAAACATATCTAGTATTGATTATTAAAAGTATAGAAAAACATCTTGAGCCTAGTACCCAATGATAGCTACTGTTAATATTTTGCTACTTTATGCTCCTTTTCAGGATGTATTTACATTTATTTATACACATTTGTTTTATAAAAGTGGGAGCAAATATTTTACAACTGTCCTAACCTAATTTTTCCAATTTCATGAAAGTATCTACTAGAATATTATTCTCATGGTTAGAGATAGTATCTCACATGGTTTTTGCTTTAGCTGTCCCTGAGAAACGAACCAAAGAAAGAGATTTGTGTTGTGTGCAGTGATTTCATTGGCGAGTGCCCTTGGAATAAGCTCTTAAATGGGCTGGTACAGGAAGCAGGTTTGAGTCAAGGGAGGAGCATAACTACACTGAAGTTTCAGTAAAGAGCCTGGGAGCTCTGCAGCTGGGATGAATCTTCGGAGTTGTCCCTCCTTAAGACAAAGGGCCTGAGTCCTTGAACTCCTTTATCATCCATCATTAAATGGGGACTGCGCCCCAGGAATAGGTGTGACCTTGGGCAAGGCAGCTCTTTTAGCTAGGGCAATTCACAGATAAAAATTCAACTGAAAGCCATTAGTTGTCATTATTACCAGCAACTGAGGCACCGAATTCCTTAGTCCTGAACAAGGAATCTGGATGACATACTGTCTAAAGACTATCTCCTGTACTGCTTGAATTCACTTATGTATTTTATTAAGTTTTTCACTGTATCCTTACTCTACTACTTATTGTAGATTTCACTCATTCTTGGCCAACATTTCTGCTGGTCTAAGTGGCTTATATGATGGGGTGACCCACACCCTCATCGCTTATGGGTCTGAGCCCCGGGGCACCATGACATTTTTAGGCCATGGCTGTTGCACTCACCCAATCATTGTCAAAACTGGGCAATGTAGTATACCAAGAGATTCCCCAGGTATTGCCTGGGTACCAAAGATACTCTTCCTGCCCTCACGGCAAAGCAGTTGCCCTGCCTCCCGCTGATGCTCACAGTCAACGAACCATGTCAGGATGGTGACTCCTTTCCCTCTACACTACTTTCTTCTCATCATGAGGACACTAAAGTGAAAGCAGTAGTTTTAATTGAAAGTTTAATGGTATTCTTGTTGTATCTTTTGATAGAACATTTCCCCCTCTGGGGGGCAGAACATTGAGACCTGCATTATTTAGAGTTGTAGTGATGAGAAACGCAAATTCCACAAGTTGGTCACTCAGAGGGATGGAGAACAAAGATACTCCTACTGCCTGTTCTTGGGTCCCAGACCCATATATTCTACCTATTGGGAACATGGTATCATATAGTAGTCATTGGTCTAGGGTGTTACTATGTCTTAGAGTATAAGCCCCCCCATTTTTGTAGAGTCTCAGCTCCAACCTGGTGCCTCAGTTACACTTTCAAAAGGCTCTTCTATCGCTCTAGACTGGCAACCTATGGGTGGTGGGGTGTCATCAAACTAGTGGATCCCACGGTCATGTGTTGACTGCAGTATCTCCTTTGTTGTCAAACGGAGTCTCTTAAGCTTATGCAATGTTGTGCAAGATCCCATGTCAGTGGATCAAATATTCTGTAAGCCTTTGAATTGTGGTGCTGAGATCCTATGGATCGAAAACGCAAACCCACACCTGGAATGTCTTTTGATTCCAGCCAGCCAAGATGAATTGCTGCTGCTCCTTGCAGAACAGAAGGGCCTTAGAGTGGTCAGTTGATCACCAAGTAGCTGGTTGGTGTCCTTGAAGGTTATGCCATATCAGAACTTAGCATTGGTCTCTATTGCTGGGAGGTGGGATGCTTGGCACTGGCAGGAGCAAGATTAGCCTCAGTGAGTGGGAGCCATGCTGGGCCTGAGCATAGCCTCATCCCTGCTACGGTGACTTCTCTGTGTATGTGACCGTTATGCTAGCACTGGAATGGCTAATAACAGAGGCTAGCTGATAGCAACTGGCCATGCCATTCTGTGTTTTTCATTGTTTAGTGCTTCGTCTACAAAGAACGACGAAGGAGAGCAGGATGCTCTCCATCGGGCATTTTTACACATGGTATAAAGATCTTCACACTTGGGCTCATTCCTATAGGCCCACCCACAGATATCTTCCCCAGATTCCCTTGTCACCAGTCTGCTAATTTCTCTTTTTCTAAGTCCCTATACAACCAGCTAAATCATTTTCTTGTGTTCGTGAATTGGTATGTAGTGTCATTTTGGTCCGTCCTTTCCACGGAAGGTGTATGACCAGATGCAATGTCTGAAGCTCTGCCCATTGTGAGCATTTCCCTTCAGATTTTTCTTTTAGAGACACCCTTGAGTGAAGCTACAGTGCAACAGCACTCCGTGTCGGGATGACCCATCTCTAAGCCATCTGTTGGATTTTTCCCTCCTCCGTAAGCTCGTCATCAGGGACCCATCATGTGGCCATAGGTTTGCTGAAGGAAAGATGCCAATGTAGCTTAATTGTACCCTCTATCCTGCTGATGCTTAATTCTGGATTTACCCCGTCTACCTTATAATGGATTGTTGCTGAGCCCACCTGACCCTATGACTTGACAGTTCCCAGAGAAGGCTTGGCTGAGAGCCATCCACTGCCAAAACTCCAGCAGCTGGAGGAATGAACTCCTTAGCTCATGCCTCAAAAAAAGAACTTCAGTTCTCTAAAGTGGAGAATTTCAGGTTTTTTTGTTTGCTTGCTTTTTATTTTGTTATTTTAACACAACTTTGAAAGTTCCTATTGGGAGCCGAGAGTTTATAAAAATTAAAGAGTTATAAACCAAAAATGGAGAAGTAATGAGATGATGAGACCTGAAATGAGGTGATGTGGGTTCTAGCCCTCACTTTGCTATTATCTTTGAATTTTGCATTTGACTGGTCATTTCACTTCTCGGAGCCTTAATTGCCTTATCTACATGATGAGACAGTTGAATGAGATCAATTTTTCCCAATCTAGAGTCTACTGAGAAAGTAATAAAAATTCAAGAGCTATTTCCAGTATTTTATAAAGTCTAATGAAAATAATTTATCTATCCTTGATAAGGTTGCAGAGGGATCAGGTGGGGGACACCGCACTGACAATTTAGGCAAGCAAGAGAGAATTGTCTGATAAATACTGTAGAACAAAAAAAATCCTAGAACATCATTATGTGATAGGTATTTCCAGGGTCATCTTGTCCAAATCACAAACAGGTGCACAAATGCCCTCATTGTAATTACGAACCTTTCTTTGAGCTCTTCAGTATCATGAATAAGCCCAGTTTCAGAGGGCTTTACTAATGACACTGTTTAGATGTGTTCTCCTGTCAGTCGTTGCTCTCCTCCTTTCCTCACCTCACATTCTCTCCTCAGTTCATTCTAGTTGAGCTTCAGTACCCACCATTCCAATGAAACTGCCAAATCCAGAGGACTCTGTTTTGTTAACCGACACGCAACACAATTGGCCATTCCTTCCTTGACGTTATTTCTTCTCTTGGCTTCCTGCATAGCATCTCTCCTGCCTTTCCTCCTAACTCACTGGTTGAACCTTCTCAGTCTTGTATTCTGGCTCCTCCTCTTCTTCTACTCAATCTCTACATGTTGGAGTACCGTTGGCCCAGTAACTTGGCCCTATTCCCTTAAGTGGTACCTCCCATTCTCATGGCTTCAGGTAGTTTAAAGTTTTTCAAATCAATATCTTTCATTTGTCACCTCTTCTCTGAAACTTAGATTCAAATACCCAAATTCACACGTGACAGCTCTTCTTGAATGGCTAATAGGCATTTTAAACTTAATTTGTCTATGAGAGAACTTCCCCAAACTAGCAAATCTGTGAAAACGGCACCATCTCTACTAGATTTCTCAGGCCAAAAACTTAGAACACATCCATAATTTAGCTCTCTGTTCCTCCAAAGTACCTCCAAATTCTATCACTTCTAACTCCAAAAACTACCCCAAATCTGCCTATTTCTCTTTATGTCCATTATGTTATCTCCCACTAAGTCATCTCCATGTCTTTGCCTGAACTATTGCTACAACCTTCCAATTGATCTCCTTGCTTGCTCTCTTGCTTTCTGTAACCTAATCTCCATGTAATAGCAAGATCGATTTATGTGAATATAATCAGATCATGTCATTCCTCTGCTTAAAATTCACCAAATGCCTGGCTTCTGATTGTAGTTACAGCCTAAATTTCTTTTCTTTTCTTTTAAGATTTTATTTATTTATTTTGAGAAAGAGAAAGAGTGAGCATGAATAGGGGGGAGAAGCAGAGGGAGAAGCAGACTCCCCGACGAGTAGGGAGCCCAATGCAGGGCTCAATCCCAGGACCCTGGGATCATGACCTGAGCTGAAGGAAGATGCTCAACTGACGGAACCACCCATGCGCCCCTACAGTCTGAATTTCTTACCTTGTCCTACCATGCCATAAATGATCTGGACCCTGCATTTCTGAACTTCCCATAAACATCATCCACCCTGTCCACAGCCTTTCAGCCAAATTGGCCTTTTCTCTCACCTAAGACTCTATGTACTAGCTGTTTACTTTTCTTAGAATGATATTTTTTTCTTGATCCTCATAGTTCTGGATGCTTATTGTGATTCCTGTCTCAGTTGAGATGTTTGCTCCCTGGCTAATCAATCCAAAGTAACCATCTAGTCTTGTCCTACTTTTATGCCCTTTTCAGTTCTCTTCTAATGCTTTCTATGATGTCCACTTCCTGGACTTCTTTTTGGTTATGAATTGATTGCGTTTTCTCACATTTTAGAATATGAGTTCTATAAGAGCAGCAACATTGTCTCCTTTGTGTTTGTTCTTTCCTTGGGGCTTAGAAAAAAACTTGGTACCTAGTAGATGTTCAATAAAAATTTGCTAAAGGAATGAAGGAATCAGGAGACTCTGCGACCCAGAGAATCTAGCCTAACATTGGTAACCGCTATCCAGCATTTTCTTTGTCAAATAAAAAGCTCTTATTTCTCAAATTTGTCATTTTGGGGAAGAATATTTAGAACAGCAAATACAGTAGACATGAAATGTTAATTACCCAGAGATGTAATGAAAGTTACTTCATGATAGAAGTATTTTTGTTTGTACATACATATTGTCCTTATTTCAGATAATCCACAGGACTATTATTTATTCTGATGGGCCACCTCTGCCCATAGTAAAGTGAGAGGTAACTTTCATAATTTTGACAGAATATTCTCAACAGGGTTTATTGTCGTGTCTTTTCATGCCAGGTCCAAGAAGTTTGCCCCGGCTGGCTAGGTTACTTCTCTTCTTGACAATCCAATTTTAAAAAATCTACTAGCAATGAGTTTGTGTTTGATCTTGCTGGGTGAAGGGACCACACTAGATATTTTCAAATATTCTAACTTTAGTAATTATAATGCATTTTTCTGCAGCCTGGCAAACTCAATTCTCAAACTGACCCGATCATTTATTTCTTCCCTATCATTTCCTTTCCTGGCGGATTCACCATCCAAAGTCTAATCATTCGTTTATGTTGTCCAACAAGGGGAAAATTTCTATTGTGCTTTATTGGTAACTAAAATGTATGGAGTGCTTAACGGGTACTAGCCACTATTCTCTGTGTTTTAGGTAGCTTAGTTCATGTGATCCTAATGACACATGTACTATTGTTTTGACCATTATATGAATAGGAAAACTGCAGCACAGAGCAGTTAAGAAACGTGAGTAAGGTTGAACAGCTAGTAAGCAGTGAAGCTGGGCTACATACCCAGGCCAGTCTAATGCTAGAACCACTACGCTACTGTGTAAAGTGATAAAACTCTGATTTTTCCCTTTGTTCTGATAACCTATTATTATTCTAGTCACTTTTACAGGTTGCTAAATAGCAACTACTATCTTTTCCAGGAAAAAAATCCCAATTTCTTTAAGAGTTTCTCATTTTACATGGTTCCAAATCTCTCCATCACCCGGGTCACCTGTGGAAATACAAGGATGTCTGTGAGTCCTCTTAAAGGGTCAGAACTAAGCATCAGTCCATGTGCAGGTTTAGCTGAGTGTAGAGAGAGATGATCAGTTTCTTCTTCTTATATACATAATTTAATTAATGTAATATCAAATCATCTTAGCTTATTGCATAGCCACATCATACTCTTTACTCATATGTCTACGAAATGAATTTTTACAGGCTCCTTAGAGCTGCTGTATATACTTCCCAAAGCACCTATCAGGAACCAAACAAAAAGAAAGCTTCAGTGCACCTGCCATAATCTGAAAATGGGCTTCCCTTAACATCAAGGGACACATGCATGTTCAAGACTACAATTGTATAAAATAGTGCCCATGTGAAAGATTAAAAAAAAAAAAAACAAAACTGAAAACATTTTAATTTTTTAAACATTAAAATAATAAAATAAACCAAGAAATATTGTTCCAAAAGCTATTAAAGGCCTGCTGACCGTACAGGGAAGGTGAACAATGAAAGTTCTCAGCACCTGGAGGCCTTCTGCTCTATAAGAGGGAGAAGAGAGTATACATTAAAAAAAAGAAAGAACGTGAAAGAGTTTGATTTCACTGAAATCTTTCTCCCTCTCCTGCTTTAAATTCTCACCATTGCTCAGCTTCCTGGCTGCTTATTCTCTAGTATTTTCCCCAGCGTTACTCTCTGGACTGAGCTATTAGCACTGTTTTTTTTTCTACCTGCGTGATCTTGGAGCCTTTCAATAAAGAACCAGTTCAGTGATGTAATCTAAAACTTCCTTATTTGACTTCGGCCTTGGGGAAATTCTTTACTGTGCAGCTATAATACCATTGAGCTTGCCCTTGGCCACAGGAGAAGGAGTCATTCATGAACTCTCCTTAGCTCTTCTTTTTCTTTTTTGTCCTATATGACATTGGGTAGATTTTGAAAAACCTAAGTGATAGATTTTATAATTATTCCTAATATAATGCCTCTGGTTTTATTCAACCTGTGCTGAGATCTTTGGGGAATCCAGTTCCATTGTCAGGTACTAGCCATCCAGATTTCAGGTCATCCACATATCTGATAATATGCCATCTACTTATTTAGTCAGGTTGTTCATGAAAAAGTTAACCAATGATGGTTAAGGATGGGGCTCTGGGGCATGATCACTGGAGATGTCTTTTTCAGTAAACAATGACACATTACTCAACGCTTTTTGAAAATGGTCATTCCATCATTGATGGACCACCCCAAGTATCCCATCGCTGGTTCATCTTTATCTATCTTGTGGCCATGGACATAATTCAGGTGTGCCATTTCAATAACACTCTTGGGATATAGCAGTCCTGTACTCTTTGGTGGCATTAGAGAGCAGAGATTGAGACCATGAATTCTGAAATGTGCCAACCTATGCTTAAATGCATGTTCACCTGTTTTAGCTGTGTAGTCTGGGGCTAGTTACTGCTGTAAACCTCTGGTACCTCATCAATAAAATAGGGAGAAATAATACTTAGGATCAAGAGAAAATGCACATAATGCATTTAACCTAGAGGCTAACATCAAATGAGTGCTAAAGGATATTAGCTCTTCTTAACACTAGTAGTTCACCTACCCAAAAAGAAAATGAGGTTAGTCTGGTACAGCTTAATCTTAATGAGCCTGTGCTGGGTCTCAGTGAATACCGCTTCCCTTTGTAAGAATTTACATGCTCTCATCTTATACTGTTTGAAAACCCATCCATTTTAATAATCCATTCTATAATTTTGCTTAGGGATTAATGTCAGGCTCACTGATCTATAATTGCAGAATTTACGGTTTTCTTCCATTAAAAATTGGCACTGCATTTGTCTCTCTCCAGTCCTGTGACACTCTCCCCACTCTCCCCTTCTCTCCCATTCCTCAGAGGGAACAGTCACGGGTTCGGAAGATTCACCCCTTGCTCTTTCCAGCCCTCTCTTGAAGTTTGTCTCAGCAAGGGCACTTGATGTTCTCTATCTTCCCACCTATCTTTGACATCAGTCCCTATGAAACTAGTTTGTTCTCCTCTCTCTAGTCTGAAGATCATTGTCTCTGACGCTGAAGACAGGCAGAACAGGAACAGAGTGGTCCTGCTTTCTTGCCGTCGTCTGTTATCACCATCTGTCTCAAGCAGAGGGCCTACCCTTTCCTGTTTGTTCTCTTGCTTGTTAGGATAACTTTCAAAATTCCCCTCTTTTGCCTTATTCTTTTATACAAACTTTGGTTATCTATTCCTCTTTCTGCTTTTTGTCTTTTCGAAAGAGAAGCTCAGATATTTCCAGTCTAAAATGACATTTGATGAAGTTTCTCCCTTAACATATATTTTAAGCCTCAAAGTAAAAGCAAACACTCATATACACTATGGGACTCTGGAGTAGTTTAAGGTACTGCTGCTTTAAAATTACCTGCTAGCTGTGTCTCAGTTTTAAGTGAATTCAGAAAGTCAATTAGGAAGCAATTGCTAGGTGAGTAGGTGATATGGACTAAGGTTGTAACTATGGAGATGGTAGTAAGTGGGCAGATTGAGAACATACTGAAAGTCGCGCCAACAGTCCTCACTGAAGGGTTGGGATATAGGTTTTATCATCAAAGAAGGAAAAATCAAGGATTCCAAAAGCTATAAATTTTTATTTGTTTGAACAATTAGATAGTAAATCTGTTTGGTGAGAAGTAGACGACTTTGGAGCAGCAAATCGGGAAGGGATATTAATCATTCTGCTTGACTACATTTAAGTTTTCTAGTAGACATCTAAATTGAAATGTCAAGAAGAATATAGGAGTTTGGAGTTCTGAAGAGAGGTCTTGGCTAGGCATATAAATTTGACTTGTCTGCTAAAGGTGGTATTTAAAGCCCTGGGAGCACTGAAATTACCCAGATGAGATCACAGAAGGTGGGATGGAAAGTCAAAGAGAGAGTCCTGAGTCACCAAAACATTTAGAGGTCTGGGCAAAGAAATGTAAAGGGTTTGAGATGAAGCAGCTGGAAATCAGAGAACACCAAGTGAGGAATGGACACTGAGTGAGGAATGTGTGTCAAGAAGGAGGGAATAGCGTCTGGTGTCAAAATGTTAAGAGCTTGAGTAAGATGATCTCAGAGAAGTGAACATTGGCTTTAGCCAGATGAGGTCATTGGTGAGATAAGGCCCATTTTCTTAGAGAAGTCAAGAGAGATACCCAGTTAGGATGATTTGAAGAGCAAATGGGAGGCGAGGTAGTGGAGGCAGTGAATATAGACAATGCTCTATTTTCCTACCGAGGCCAAGAGAAAAATGGGCAGTAGCTGGGAACAGGATGTGGGGGTCACAGGAAAATTTTTGTTTGCTTGGTTTTTTTGTTTGTTTGTCTGTTTCAGTGGGTCATCTTAAAGTATGCTTTACTTTGGATAAGAAGGATCCCGTAGAAATTTTTGTTTGTTTGTTTGTTTCAATGGGTCATCTTAAGGTATGCTTTACTTTGGATGGCAACGATCCAGTAGAAATTAATAATGTAGTCAAGAAAGAAAAAAATGGCAGTATAAATTCCTTTAAAAAAGAAAAGAGGATAAGTGGAGAGGTTGAGCTAAGATAGGAGCAGTGAATTTTCTGTTGTAACTACAAGGGAGGCCAATATGTGTGTATAGATACAAGTAGGTTTATGGGCTCTCTGGGTGAAAGAAGAGGCAGTTCTTATTGGAGTAGAACTATTTTTGTATAATATATGCAGAGAGGTTATTAGCTTAGAACAAGGTGGGGGGGGAAGGGGATGTTGGTGATTTGAAATCATCCGCTGAATAGTGGGAAGGTAGATTTACCAGAAAATTGGGATAGGTTTGTCAGTGTCAAGTGACCATCTGAGAGGTGTGGTAATGGATTAGAAATGACTCTGGTCAATAGTGCTGTGATATTCTCCAGTTATATGGAAATCTTGTGAACAAATGTGGAGAAAAATTTTTTCTGGCTATGTACACAAGTAAAAAAAAATTTTTTGCTTATGTACACAAGTAAAGGAGATAGGCAAGTAATTAATGACAATCGTACTGGAATAATTAAAATATTAGACAGTGGAATATAGGCCTGGTAACAAGAGAAGTGAAGGAATTAAGAATGGTCTGTATTTTCTTTGCTTTGGGCTTATTTTGCTCTTTTTCTGGTAAATTCTTGAGAAAAGAATTTATATTATTGGTTTGAGATCTTTCCTCTTTTCTAAGGTAAGCATTTAGTGCAATAAATATCCCTCTCAGCACTGCTTTATCTACATTTATCTGTATTTTAATATAGTGTATTTTCATTTTCATTTACTTCTATGTATTTTAAAATTTCCTTTGAGACTTTCTCTTTGATAAGTTATTTATAATTATGTGGTTAAATTTCCAAGTGTTTGGAGATTTTCCTCTTGTCTCTCTGTTACTGGTTTCTCATTTGATTTCATTATGTGTATGTTTTCAATTATTTTAAATATATTACAGTTTGTTTTATGGCCTAAGATATGATATATTTGGTAAATGTTTCATGGATGCTTAAAAAATGCCTATTCTGCTCTTGTTGGGTACAGTATTCCATATATCACATTTTTTGTTGGTTAATCGTGTTGTCCAGATCTTCTACGTCCTTGCTGATTACCCATCTGTTAATTATATTGCTTGATAAGAGGGTGTATTAAAGACCAAACAATAATTGTGAATTTGCCTATTTTACTTTTCAGCTATATTGATTTCTGCTGCATGTGTTTTTGAGGCTCTGCTGTTTGGTGAAAACACATTAGGATTGTTATGTCTTTCTGGTGAATCGATCCTCTTATTGTTATGTAATGTGCCTCTTTGCCTCTAATAATACTCCCTGTTCTGAAGTCTACTTTATCTAATATTAATATAGCCACTCCTGCTTTTTAAAAATTAATATTAGCATGATATACTTTTCCATCCTTTTACTTCCAGCCCATGTTGTTAAATTTTAAGTGAGTTTCTTGTAAGCAGCATATAGTTGGCTTGTGTTTTTTGATGTACTTTTAATTTCTGTATTTAGACCATTTATATTTAAAGGGAATTATTGATATATTAGAACTTAAGTCTGCCTTTTATTAATTTCCTCTGGTTCCTGATCCTCTGTCTCTCTTTCTTGGCTTCCTGCAGATTACATAAACATTTTTTAGCCTTCCATCTTGATTTATGTATAGTGCTTTTTCCTCATATATCTCTTTGTATAGTTTTCACAGCAGTTGCTCTGGGTATTATAAAATATGTATATGACTTATAACATTTTACTGGTATCAACATTTTAAATTTTTTAAAAAGATTTTATTTATTTATTTGAGAGGGAGAGAGAGAACGCACACGAGCAGAGCAGAGGGTAGGAGAAGCAGACTCCCCGCTGAGAAGGGAGACCGATACTGGGCTCCATCCCAGGCCCCTGGGTTCATGATTTGGCCGAAGGCGGGTGCTTAGCTAACTGAGCCACCCAGGTGCTGCCGATATCAACATTTTATTACTTTGAGTAAAATGTGGAATCCTTTCTTCCATTCAGTTCCTTTTACCTTCTCCACTTCTCCATAGCATTGTCTTGTGTAGAGGATAGGGTCATGGTATGTTTCAATCATCAAATATGATTTACAAAACTCATAGGAGAAGGATAGTCTATTCCATGTACCCATATTTCTGTTCTTTGCATTGGCTTTTCTTTTTAACCTCTGATGCTCAAAATGGATTCTTTTATCATTTTATTTTTGAATAAAATTCTTTAGCCATCTTAAAGGGTAGGTGTGCTACCAACAAATTCTTTTAGTTTTCCTTCATCTGGAAATGTTTTTATTGCCTCTTCATTCCTAAGGAATAGTTTTGCCAGATGTAAAATTTGTTTTCTTTCAGCACTTGAAAAATGTTGTGGCACATCCTTCTGGCTACCATGGTTTCAGATAAGAAATCCACCGACATTCAGAGTGGTGGTCCCTGTAGCTAATGTGTTGGTTCTCTCTGCTTTCCTGATTTTTCCCATGCCTTTAGTTTTCACAAGTATAATTTTATGGCTTGGCATGGAGTTCTTTGAGTTTAGCATACTTGGAGTTTGCTCAGTTTCTTAATTCTATAGTTTAAGGGCTTCCCCCCCTTTTTTTCTTTTCTTTTCTTTTTTTTAACCAAGTTTGGAAAGTTCTCAACCACTATTTCTTTAGCCCACTCTCTTTCTTCTAGGATTAGGATTCCAATAACACAGTTGCTGGATTTTCATTTGTTTGTTATTGCTCCCATTTTCTCAGAGTCTCTGTTCAGTTTGTTTGTTTTTTTTTTTCCAGTCTATTTTTTCTTTATTGTTCAAATTGGATAAATTCTGTTGATCTGTCCTCAAGTTCACTGATTCTCTATCTGTCATTTCCATTCTACTATTGAGCCATCAAACAAAATTTTATTTCTACTGTTGCATTTTCAGCTCTATATTTTCTACATCATTCTTTTTGTATCTGTTGTTTCTCTTCTGTGATTTTTAATTGTTTCATTTGTTTCAACAGAATTTGTAATTGCTTACTGAAGTATTTTTAATATGGCTGCTTTAAAATCCCTGTTGAATCGGGGCACTTGGCTGGCTCAGTCAGTAGAGCATGTGACTCTTGATCTCAGGGTTGTGAGTTCAAGCCCTACATTGGGCATAGAGCTTACTTAAAAAAGAAAGTCCTTGCTGGGTAATTCCAATATTTGATGTATCTTGGTTAGTGTACTTCTTCATCTGAGTTGTGATTTTCCTGGTTCTTGGTATATAACAGGTGATTTTTAAAAATTATATCCTAGACACTTTGGCTATTATTTTAGAAGAATCTGGGTCCTATTTAAAGCTTGTGTTCCAGCAACAAATCACTCTGTGATGGTTCTAGTGACAATTTAATTTTCAGAGCTCTTGTACTATTTTCATCTGCTTGATTGATCTCATGCTAGGGGGGCTCCCAAAGGTCCATGATGGTGCCGCCTAAAGGGACAGGAAAAATGTCCCCAGGCCAGGCTGCCTGGTGCTTCTTAATAGGGGAAGGGACTCTCGACCCATAGGGGAAAAGCTCCCTGAGCCAGGGAGCCAGTCGGGGCAGGATTCCCCTTCCTGGTGCTCCCCAACCACCTGACTTTTTAAGTAAATGGCATGAACTTCAACAAGATGTCTTTACTCAAGGGATTCACTTGTGTTATTCCAGCCAGACACTTGGAAATCATATGTGATTCTTTTCTGTCAAGCTGAAGTGAATTTACCAAGAATTAATAAAGGTTAAGTTTCAGTCTCCTTCTTTTGCAGGAACCTTTCCTAAGACCCTAATCTTAGGTCTTTAGATCCTAGGATCTAAATGTGTTTACATGTCACATATTTTTGTACATTTGCAAACATAGTATATTTTAACTACAATTAATTAAAACTCTTTTTTTTCCCCTCTGACTTCCCCTTTATCACATTCTCCCATGTCGCTGCCATAAGCACTTTGAGATCTGGCTATGAAGGAGTTGTGTTAGGAATATATTTAGATTGGATTTAGCGAGATAACCTTAAGTTGTCCACAGACACTCCTACATATAGTTAAGTTCTTTCTTGGTATTCTCGCATGCAGGAGCTTTAGGAAAGTTCCTAACTACTCCTCATGCTGACTCAGCCAGCTTTGTGACACTAAAGGTCAGGTCCTATGGTTGTCTTGGATTATGAACTTGACCTATCTCACTGAGAGGTATTGGGTAGAGAGGAGAAATAATATTTGAAATTTGGGAAGCCAGAAGTCAGGCCGTGGAAAATTCTTCCAATCATCAAACATGTAATATTTAGTGTTTACTTAGCTAAATATTAGAGCCTTTAACTAAGCTAAATATTGGAACACTTGAGACATAAAATTGCCTTGTCAAAACAGAAGTTCTCTCTTGCCACGAATACTCAATAATGCAACATATTCAACTATAAATAATCTATCCTTTGTTTAGATGAAAATTTCATGAAATAGAATGTACCAGAATTTTTTATGTAGACTACAAGGTTAAAGCTGTACTCCAGAGAGTAAGTATACATATACATGATGTCAGGGGTTTCATATATCCCAATTCTCAATAATAAAAAGACAAATGTTGATCAACCATGCTATAATAAAGACTGAATTATTTTCCTTTTCTTTATCTACAAAATAATCTGATAAAATCATTGTTGTAGAAAAGGCAATATCAAAGAGCTTACTGCCAAAATGTTTCTAGCAGTTGATTGATTAAAAATAGTATGGGTTTTTATTTATTTTTTTTAATTTAGTAATGTTTATGGCACTTGGCAGCTTTTTAAAATTTGTAATTTGTTGTGGCTTTTTTTTCTCATTCTAAAGAAATACTCACTTTTGTATCTAATTTGGTGTGAGTAATTTTGTATTTCTTTTCTTAAAAATGATCTCGCACAACTTGGATCTTTTTTCCCCACTTTCAAACCCACATCCGGTCTATCTGGAAATCCTGTTATTGCCACCTTAACATAGGAGTCAAAACTTTGTCTCTCAATCCCCACTGCCACCACCATTGTGACTACTCTTCCCTCCCATCTGGACAATGGCAGCAGCTGCTCTTTCTTGGGCAAAAACCTCTTAATTTCATGTAATCAAATCTACCTCTTTTTCCGTATGTTTTCAAGACTTGACTGTCTAGCTTTCTCTCCATTCCAAGGTTTAAAAAAAAAGTCTCTTAATTTTTCTTTGGATATTTTTGTCTTGTAATTTTTTTACACTTCTATCTTTAACTATTGTGGGATACTTTTATATTCCTTCAGATAACTAAACAGGAAGGCGAACATCATTGAACAGAGAAAAAAATTTTTTGCTATGAAATCAAAATGTCAGCTTTATCATTGACTATGTTCATTTTAGATTTCATCTTGTACCAATTAACTATTGTCTATTATTATGCTAGGATGTAGTACTTTGATTACAGTAGATATATAGTACTTTTAACATCTGATAGCATGAGCCCACCCTTGATGTCATTTTTTTAAAACGGAAAATTATTGCACATTCTTTTTCCTTATGAATTTTAAACTTATTTTGACCAACTGGAAAAAATATTATATTGTGAGTCTGGTTGGAACTGCAATAAACTTCATGTATTAATAGAGGAAGGGCTGTCCCTCCAATGTCAGATCTCGTTTTATGTCCTTCAATAAAATGTTATCATTTGCTTCATTTAGATCCGATTCCTGTCTTCTTAGATTTACTTTGGATAATTCATCTTTTTTATGCTGCTTATGAATGGATTATTTCCTATTTTAACGTCTAATTGCATAATATTGGTAGGAAGAAAAGCTATTAATTTTGTATGTGGCCAACCACATTAACAAATTCTCTTACTAGTACTAATAGATATTTAACAGGATATCTTGTATGTTCTAAGTACATAATCATACCCACTGGAAATGAAGACAGTATTATCTTTCCATTCCCCACATTAAACTGTTCTTTTATTTTTGAGTCTTATCCATCTTTAAAATATATTGAAGAATAGTGATAATAGCAGAAATCCCTGCCTTGTTACTGATTTTAATTTAAAAATGTCTGTTCTATATAATGTAGTTGTTGGGTTTAGGTAGAGTTTTTTTTTTTTTTTTTCTAACTTGTTTGGGTGTTGCTGTGGATGGAATTATGTCACTCCAAAATTTGTCCATTGAAGCCTTAGCTCCCTATGGTGCATGCAAATAGGGCCTCAAAGGAGGTGGTCAAGGTGAAATGAGGTGATGGGGTGGAGAACTAGGGCCCTTATGGAACAGGAAGAGATATCAAAGCTCACACTCTCTCCACCACCTGAGGACACAGTGAGAAGCGAGCTATCTGCAAAACCAGAAAGAGATTCCCCCAGAACCTAACTCTTCGGGCACCCTGATCTCAGAGTTTCCATTCTCCAAAAGTGTGAGAAAATAAATTTCTGTTGCTTAAGCCTCTTCATCTGTGATATTTTGTTTGGTCAGCCCAAGCTAATACAGCTAGTTTTCCTTTTTCTCTCCCAAGTGAGAATTTATGGGTGTAGAGACAACTGTATAAAGCCATACATTGTGACAAATAGAGTGATACCACTCTCTTCCAGCCCAGCAGTTCTCCACTGCAAGAATTATGTCCCTCAGGGGACATTTAGCAATGTCCAGAGACATTTTGGGGTGTTACTAGAGGGAGAGGGTCATGTGCTACTGGCATCAAGTGGCTAAAGTCCAGGGATGCTGCCACATTTTCTATAATCAATGGACAGCTCCCCACAGCAAAGACTGACCTGGTCCACAGTGCCAAGGTGGAGAAACTCTGCCTAACCAAGTCCCTGAAATTTCCTGTCTCTGGAAAGGAGGAAAAGGAAACTAGTTATAAAATGCCCCATCCCCGGGACCACTGCCCCATGGATAGGACAGGTCAGGGGAGTGAAGGGCTGGTCCCCAGAGCAGAGGTATTTGGTGGAGCGGGACTGCTTCCTTGGGTGGCCATTGAAATAGAGGTGAGCAGTAGGTCTTGGTCTTGGGTTACATGCCAATGGCGCTGAAGGTGTTCACACCTGTTGTGACTGGCAGATGTCCTCAGAACAGGTACAGAAACTGGTCCTTTTGTGGCAATGGTGGAGCTGCCCTTACAACTTCCTCCTCTGGCTGCCAAGACACCCCACCTAGTTTTCTGCTATTCCTGTTTTACTTAGAATTTTTCTTCGGAATAGCTAGCGAATTTTATCAAATGACTCTCATATGGACTCATATGGTTTTTCTCCTGGGATACCTTCTTTGCAAAAAGTGGAGGGATACATTTGTTTCAAAACGTAGAAAGTATAAACGTGTTTTTGGTTACTTTCATCCATTTTTTATTAAAGCTATTCTAGCTTTATTCGGAAAGACTTCATGTTTTTCTACAGTCTAGAATTGATGGGCTAAAAATAATTATGTATTTATTGGTGGTTAGAAAGAATACATCTCTATAACCATCTGTGCCTGGTGCCTCTTAAATTATCAATCGTTAACCTTAGTGACTTGTTCTGCAGTTCTCTTCTTGAACCAGTTTTGGTCATTTCTGTTTTGTAACAGCTTCTTGACTGGTCTTCCATCGTCTAAGTTAAGGTTCTAGTGGTCCAGGGCAATCTTCTTTTTAATTTATTTTTATTTTTTATTATTTTTTAAAACATTTTTATTTTTAAGAATCTTTACACCCAACGTGAGGCTTGAACTCACAATCCTGAGATCAAGAGTTGCGTGCTCCATTGACTGAGCCAGCCAGGCATCCCTAGGGTAATCTTTTAATTTTTTTTTTTTTTTTTAAGATTTATTTGTTTATTTGAAGGGGGGCAGGGAAAGAGAGTACATGCATGGGGAGAGGGGAAAGGCAGAGCATCTCAAGCAGACTCCCTGCTGAGCATGGAGACAGATGTGGGGCTTGATCCCACCACCCTGGAGATCATCTCAGCCAAAATGAGTCAAACATTCAACCAACTGAGTCAGCCAGGCGCCTTTAGGGTAATCTTTTTAAAACTGAAGTTAAATCATATCACTGTTCTGCTTAAAACTCTACTCAATAAATAAAGTAAAATTTGAACCCTTTACTTGCTTAAAGGTCCCTCGTGGTCTGTCTGATCCATTATAATCCTTTCTTGTGGCCCTCTTTTCTTTAGCATTTCATTTCAGACACACTCAGAAACTGTCCATTCCTCAAACATGGGGCTCTCTTTCCTCAGGGTCCTTTTTATGGGCTTTTTCCCTTGCCCAGAAAGCTCTCTATCCTCTCCACATTTCATATCATTTACTCCTTTTCTGGCTTCAGAATTCAGTTTTTAAATCTACTACCTCACAGGCATTCCCTGGCCGCTCGCTCCAAATATATTTCCAAATCTATTTCCGACACCAACACCCACCGTGGTTTTCCTCATGGCAGGTAGAGATTTTCTTTTCTGGTCACAGATGCTGAATGAGTTGTCAGCAGCCACTCAAATATATTTTTCTCCTAAGGGAAAACTCAGAAGAATACTAAGTTTGTCACCAAGAGAATTAATCTCTCCCTTCCCCTCCTTACTTTGGTTTTAGAACCCAAAGGTTGTAACAGAATTCCAAATTAATTTCCCGAAGAAAAATCCTGTCACCGAGATCTTCTCAATTCCTTTGAGATTGCATACAAATCCCAGGAGTAGTTTAGAATTGTTAGCCATGTAGGAATTAATAAGTATACAAGAACACTGATGTGAAGAAAAGGGGGAAGGGAGAAATTATATTTTTGATCAAGGTATCAACTACTTAAAAAAAAAAAGTTAATTCCTCCAAATGGCTTGCTGAGAAATACTATTTGGCAAGATATTTCTCAATCTGGCTTATGTTGCCTGTTGTAATTTTATTAAGCCCAGTATTTGAAGATTTTTTGAACATATTCCCAAGGATCTTTAATGATAGATACATCTTTAAAAAGAAACCCATCAATAAAGTAAACATGTAGCAAAAACTGGCCACTGAAGGCATGCTAGAAATTGGGTGAAGAAAATCAACACTTTGAACAATGAAAAAAAAAACCCTTGTGTCTTCACTAACGAGGTATGACAATTCCTTTGAAAAAGACTTCTTTTACCAATTTTAACATGAAAGTATTATCATATGCGGTGATCATGGCTGTCTCTCCCCACCATTTGAACTTTTTTGAAAATAGAACCCGCCTGGATATCAAAATTTTATAGAGAAATGTCAAGACCCAAATTAAGTGAATATAAGATTCATTCGGGAGTCCTATTGGTGGACGTGCTTTATTGGTACACACGACACCTGCGGGCTTCTACCAACTAAACATTAACGTGTTAGGGTTTTATGGGTGTGAGTGGTCAGGACTTTGAATGTGGACTCCTTTCATTGTCATCAGATCAGGCAATACTTTCGCTTTCAAAATGATGAGATTAGGTTCTCTGTGAACTTGAGAGGAGGAAAGAGCCATCATGCAGCAGATGCTCTCTGGCTAACTCAGAATCATTCACGGGAGTTGTCAATTTGTTCTTCCAAAAATATCAAGGAAGATGAGAAGAAAGCAAATGTTTTTGCTATCAAGGCATAGACATTTGGTCAGAGCAATAAAATAGCCTCACATGCCAAAAAAATAATAAAGAAAACGTGGAATGAGTAACTTCCAAAGTTATGGAAATAATTTGACTGTGTCTTACTACATGATAAAAATTGACATGATTCCTAAGTACCCACAGATGGAAGTTCTCCTCCAACAGCGCCTTCGAGCAGAGTCATGATTGCCGGCCTTATCATAATCACGGTGTCGCCAGGAATTTTGTCTGTTTCAAAACAATTATGTACATCCATAAAATGTGTATACATGTGTGCTTCATTCTCTAGTGGTGATGATTAGTTTGCTTGAAGCCCATACAAATTCTCTCTAGCAAATGTTCTGTATTTAAAAGATACTTAAAAGAATAGGGCCCCAAGTGGAATCGAGGCATATAACCATTTCTAATCTGTTCATAGTTAACTGGCCTATTGGTAAAAGGATAAAACCCACATTTTGAACTCAAGTAACATTACATATCAAATAGACATTCACAGTCTGCTTCTGCCACCAAATTAACCCTTATTTTCTTTGGCTCAGAATGGAAATCAGTAACGTTAAAAGAGATATGGATAGAAACCCCACAGAAGAGAAATTTACTTTTCCTTTCTATGTAACCGAATCAGTTTGAAAAGCATTACGATAAACTGGTTTAGGTAGGATTAGAAAAGCGAGGAAGGAAAAAAGGGGGGAGGGGGGAGTTCTGTAGCCCAATGCAACGTGATGGGAAGGTGGGGACTTCTGTCTGGCAGACCTGGGTTCAAATCGCAGCTCCTGAATTATGAGCTACGGACATTGAGCAAGTTCTTGCATCATTGGGGGTTTCCTGCTTTGTGAAGTTAGGATAATGAAACATCACAGTGATCTGATGAATGGTTAGTGACATAATGAATACAGAATGCCAGTGCAGCAGACATTTGGTAAATGAGAGAGATTCCTATTTATTGAGTGCCTTCTACCTGCAAGGTGCCTTTTAGATGTTGTCTCATTTAAACCTTGAGATCTGGCTCCTCCGAGTTGCTGTCAGTTGGAATCACATGGAGAGACTTAGAAATGACGGATGTCTAGTTCTCACCCCCAAAATTCTTAGGTGTAATCTGCCATTTGGGATATTAAAAAGCTCACCTGGTGATTCCAGTACGCAGCAGCTTCGGTACTCCTTCCTTATGATAATGCACATTTCAGAGTAAAGAAAACAGAATTGGGGGATGGATTTACTCTAGATTACATGGTTAATGTTTAACCATGTGGTTAGAGGGAAATGGGCCTGATGTATTATTTTGTAATGATACTAGGTCACCAAAATGAAAGGAGTTAAAAAATACTATGTAGAGTTCCACGTTAATTTCTTTTTACTAAAAAGGTTAATCATATAGGGACACCTGGGTGGTCAATAGGTTAAGCGTCTGACTCTTGATTTTGGCTAAGGTCATGATCTCAGGGTTGTGAGATTGAGCCATGCATCCAGCTCCTTGTCTAGCATGGAGCCTGCTTAAGGTTCTCTTTCTCCCTCTGCCCCTCTCCTGGCTTTCCCTCTGTTAAAAAAAAAAAAAAAAAAATTAAAAAAAAAGTTAATCATATATTAAAAAGACTAGAAATGTAGTTGTCAAATATATTTGTCAAAAATATCTTGGGGGTAGGACGAAGACAAAGTTTTTTGTTTTGCTTTAAAGATTTATTTGTTTGAGAGAAAGAGTGAGGGAGCTGGGGAGGAGGAGAAGCAGAAGAAGAGAGTCCTTAAGCTCTGAGCTTAATAAGCTCCCTGCTGAGCCTGGAGCCCAATGTAGGGCTCGATCCCAGGACCCTGACATCATGACCTGAGCCAAAATCAGGAGTCGGATGCTTAACTGACCGAGCCACCCGGGTGCCCCTTGTTTTGTTTTTTTGCGCTTTGATGATTTCCCCAAACGTTCAACAAAGGATATATTTTACTTGTTTAATAAGGGGAGGGGGGAAAGCACAAATGTTACTTCTTTAAGAATCAGAAAACCGGAGAATAAGTAAGTTTTAAGTTCAACAATAAACGTCCTTAACCTGATGGGTCTGAAGAACATTTCGATGACAATATATCCAAAAAGGCAAAAGGATGCATGATTGGAATATCCGGACTCAAGCTGTACACTGGGTATCTAGTCCTCTTCTTGGAAACATTCTCAGAGAGGTCCACACTTCTTGTGCGTCTTCCATCATTGTAAGGTACTAACAAGTCAAAAGACTTTCTTACTAGTCTGACATCAGGATTTGTATCCTCTTCTTTTTTTTATTTTTTTTCTTTTCTTTTTTCGCGGCTGGGGGGTGGGCAGAGGGAAAAGGAGGGAGAGAATATTAAGCAGGCTCCACACCCAGCATGGAGCCTAATGTAGGGCTCGATCTCACAAACCCGAGATCATGACCTGAGCCGAAATCAAGAGTTAGATGCTTAACCAACTACGCCGCCTAGGCGCCCCTGTATCCTTTTCTTTTAATTTCCTCTTCTACCATCTTAGCTTAACCCTGAGTAACTCATGGCTTGAAGATTTCTGTAGTATTTTAACTGGTCTCTTTCATGTCAATCTATCTGTATTTCAACATATTCTCTATACCTCTGCAGTAGTACTTGTAAAGCTCCAGTGAGCCTTCTTCTTAAATTCATGATAGCTTCCCATTGTCTACTGAATGAAAATCAAATTTCTTAGGCAAGCATTTAAGACTCTCCATAATATGACCCCTGCTGTTGTTTATTTTCCACTCTACTCTCCTGTCAAACCTGATTCTTCGCTCAAATACACCACTTACTTGTACACTTCAGGCCCTTTATGTATGCATCTTCCTCTGCTCCAAATGTCCCCGTGTATTTGCACCTTTTCAAATTCTGCCCATTCCTTGAAACTCAGTTCCAATGCCATGTCCTTCATTAAAGCATCTTCCTTTATTCTGATTGGAAATGATTACAACTCCATGCAAATTTCACACTGACAGGTAGCAGTCACGTGACATTATCCCCCACCTAGAACGTGGTTTACTATTTACAATTCACTTCACAATAGAGACTCATTTAATTTTTTTTTTAATTCTTTATTTAAATTCAATTTAGTTAACATATACTGTAGTACTAGTTCCAGGGGTAAAATTTAGTGATTCGTCAGTTACACACAACACCCAGTGCTCATTACATCATGTGCCCTCCTTAATGCCCATCACCCAGTTACCCCTTCCCCCTGCCCCCCCCCCAGCAACCCTCAGTTTGTTCCCTAGACTTAAGAGTCTTTTATGGTTTGTCTCCCTCTCAGTTTTAGTCTTATTTTATTTTTCCTTCCCTTCCCCCATCTGTTTTGTTTCTTAAATTCCACATATGAGGGAAATCATACAGTATTTGTTTTTCTCTGACTTATTTCCCTTAGCATAATACGCTGTAGTTCCATCCCCGTCACTGCAAATGGCAGGATTTCATTCTTTTTGATGGCTGAGTAATAGATACTGATTTAATTCTCCCAAACAATCCATGAACATAGATACCAGATTTTTTTAAATTGAGAGAATGTGTGGTCTGGTACCCTACAGCCAGTAAGCGGCATAGTCTGGATGCAGACCCATTGCTTGTCAAGACGGAGATATAAATCCTGAGACGATCTTTTGCATTTTTGAAAGTTGTGGTAAAATATACGTAACACAAAATGTAACATCGTAACCATTTTTTAGGTATAAAGTTCAGTGGTATTAGATACATTGATATTTTTGTGTACCTATCTCCACCATCCCTTTCTAGAACCTTTTTTATCTTGCCAAACTGAAACTCTGTATCCATAAACAAAAAATCCGTTCCCTCCCTCCCCCAGCTCCTGGCATGCACCACTCTACTTTCTGTCTCTATGAATTTGATCACTCTGCACACTTCACATAAGTGGAATCATACAGTATTTGTGGGGTTTTTTGTGTGACTGCCTTATTTCACTCAGCGTAATGTCCTCACGGTTCATCCTGTCTTAGCATGTGCCAGAATTTCCTTCCCTTTGAAGGCTGAATAATATTCCCTTGTATGTATATATACACTCCATTTTGTTTATCTATTCATCTGTCAGTGATACCCACCTTTTGGCTACCATGAATGAGCTGTTAGGTAGACGATCTTACAAATAAATCAGCTGGAGTCCTGCTGCAGTTCTTTTGGGCGTCTACCCAGCTGTGAGGAACCGCCATACTGTTTTCCAGAGTGGCTACGCCACGTTGACGTTCCCGCCGTCCGCACCCAAGTGTTCCATTTCCTCCTTATCCTCGCCAAGACCTGTTCTTTACTTTTTTGGTTTGGTTTTCGACAGTAGCCACCCTCATGGGTGCAAAGTAGATCTTTGGCATTCTTGAGGACTTCAAACAGGAATTAGGAACAAGCATTCACAGTCACCCAAGGGGTCAGGAAACACTAGTGAGGCAGGCCCAAGGGTCCTGAAGCAGCGATAGGAGGGCGTTCAGAGAGCCTATGGCTTCTTCATGGCAGCCGTCGTGACTCAGTGCTCGTGTTAGAGCTCTGGCAGATCTTCATGAAATCTTCTGATTTTTAAGCATTGAAAATGGATTTGAATTTAAAACCCTCTGCAAGCCAATTTCCTGAAGCAACTAGGTTTGGATGAATATAGGATCTCTGGTGTGTATAGAAGCTTTCCCATTTTTAAGGTGAGAATCACACTATAAGGCAAGAGAGCAGAAATTCTGGGTCTGTACTGGAGGGTGTGCACAGAAACCCAGTGCCTAGAAGGTGGTTGATCTGGGAACTGAGGGCTGATGCCTAAGAGCTCCAAGACTACGGGCTCTTGCTTCTCGGGGTCTTGAGGGGTCATGCTGGAGGTTTCCCTCCTCCCCCCCCCCCCACACACCTTGAAAAGCGGGCCTTCACCTCATTTCTGTACTTGAGACACAACTGCTGGTCAAGATTGCTATTCCCATTCTTGCTGCAATCGCCCTTCCGCCCGACTCGGCACTAGGAGACTGAGCCGAGACAGACTGAAATTCTCTCTCAAGATATAAAGAAACATATGTGACCCTTGGAAACACATCAGAGAGGAGGCTGGGCAATGGGTGTGTACATGGGCACCATGAGAATATTCTCTAGTATTTGCCTTCGGAGAAGGGCTGTATCCTATTAGTAACATCCAGAACTGCGTAGAGCAGGGGTCGGCAAACTCTTTCCGGAAAGGGCCAGATGGTAAATATCTTAGGCTCCATTGGCCACTTACAGACTGTCACATATTTTTCTTTGTTTTTGTTTTGTTTTGCTTTTTATAATCCCTTAAAAATACGAATAACCTTTCTTAGCTTGCAGGCTGTGAGCCCGATTTGGCCCACGGCGGTAGTTTGCGACCCCCTGGTGTTAGAGGAACGTTCGGTTACCTTGCGTGTACCTTGCCTTTCAAAGAGACTGTTAAGAGCCATTCAGGGAAGAAATGATTCTTTGTATTCACCACAGTTTCTGGCCCGGTGCCTGGTAAATAGGCTCAACAAATATTGGTAAGTAAATGAATTCAAGAGGAAGAAGGGAGTTTTCAAATATTTTAAGCGAGACGGTGCTGTCATCAATCAGTTCTCAGATCTAACCTTCTTAAAGTTTTCTCTAAACACATAGTTTTAGTAATTCATCAGAAAGAGATAGGAAGACTCACCATTTATGGCCTGACAGGATGGGGA
>CM052892.1:74512123-74526950 GCA_028534135.1 Potos flavus | reverse complement strand
TGTAAAAAAAAAAAAATATTCCTTTGGGATAAAGCACAAAATCTACCAGAGTATCATGTTAAAATGGAACACCTTGGAAGAAGTAATGACACACTAATTAGCTCATTATCACTAATTACAAACCCAAGAGGGATCCATTTTTCAGGCCACTAACTCTTCACTGGTCAGCACAGGGCAAGGATCTGAGAGTAAAAGAATTATGGTGGCCCGTGACCAGTAATGGAAGTAGGTCTGGGTAGGGACTGAAATGAAGACCCTAGGAAATGAAAGGACATTGTGGGTGGGGAAGAATGGAAAAGAAAAACCTGCTGAGGGAAACAAGGGCATATGAAATATACATGAACTTCTTTCATAAATTTAACCTGACTCACTGTAGAGACGAGAAATTTCAGAAATGCAAACAAGCTAGTTTCTTAATAGAGCCTTAAGGGCTATAAGAACCTATTATCAGGGCGCCTGGGTGGCTCAGTGGGTTAAAGCCTCTGCCTTCGGCTCAGGTCATGATCTCAGGGTCCTGGGATCGAGCCCCACATCGAGCTCTCCGCTCAGAGGGGAGCCTGCTTCCCTTCTCTCTGCCTGCCTCTCTGCCTACTTGTGATCTCTCTCTCTGTCAAATAAATAAATAAATAAATAAATAAATAAATAAATAAATAAAATCTTTAAAAACCAACAACAACAAAAAGAACCTATTATCAATACTGCAGTATTCTAGGGGTTATTAGAGATGGGGGGGAACCAACATGTGAGAATATAACCTGGTGCTCGCTCATTATTTAGTTACCTCATTCCGGCCTTACGGCCACTCTGTGAAAGAGGCAATAATTCCCTCATTTTGCAGGTGAAACATTTAAGGTCAAATACCCCATGCGACCTGTATGAACAGTAAAGTTTCAGCTAAATAATACTTGCTTTTGTTTCGGTTGGTTTCCATAATGACATTTGTCCCACTTGACCATGAGGTAGCAGATTGGCACCTCCCACTGAAGTAAGTCCTCCACCTGCCCTTACTTGGCGTTGGTTTCATTTGTGTCCACCCAGTCTGGTTCCTGTCCATGGTGGTCTGCAGAAACTGGTTCTATCATGGGGCACGTCTGAGGGGCCTCACACACCTGCTGGGCACAGACCACCACGGCCTCTGGGCATGAAGGGGTCTTTAAATGTGCCATCCTTGCATTCCCTTATCCCTGCTGGTAGCTTTCCCTAAAGTTCTGCATGAGGTCCCCTTTCCCTGCTGGAATCTTTTTGGGTGAGGGTGGATAGGAGTGATAGGCACCAGTGAGCTGGTCCTTGGGTAGATTATTTATGTGACCTTCTTAAAGCACATGGAGATTCAGAAATCCCTGCCAATCCAACATCAGCTCCAGTACAGACTTGGGGATGATTTCCAGATTGGCTATGCCATCTGCCATTCCTAACTGGTTGGAGGAGGAGGGGAAAGACTTCATGTCAGATGCTGTGTGTCTCCAAAAAGGCATGAAACATACCTGTATGAGTTGAAAACTTAGGCCTCTATAGAATCCTGCACACCAATGTTTATAGCAGCTTTGTTAATAATTGCCCCAACCTGGAAGCAAACAAGACATCCTTCGGTAGGTGAATAGATCGCAAACTGTGGTCCCCCATACAATGAAATAGTATTCAGTGATTTAAAAAAAAAGAGCTATCAAGCTGTGAAAAGACAGGAGGAATCTTGTGTATGAATTGCTAAGTAAAAGAAGCCAGTCTGAAAAGACTACATAGTGTCAGATTCCAACTATGTGACATTCTAGAAAAGGCAAGAATATATACACAGTAAAAAGATGAGTGGTTTCCAGGGACTCAAGGGAAGGGAGGATTTGAAGGTAGAACGTAGAATCTTAAGGGCTGTGAACTCTTCTCTATGGTGTGGTAACGTTGGATGCAAGTCATTTAACATTTATCAAAACCTATAGAACATGTTAAAAAAAATAAGATAAAATAAAAAAGAAAGTACTACACAGAGAGTGAATCCTGATGTCCACGATGGACTTTAGTTAATATGTGCCGATATTGGCTCATCAATTGTAATAAATATATCACGACAATGAGAGATGATGACAATAGGGAAAACCGTCGGGGAGGCGAAGAAGGTATGAGAACTGTGCTTTCTACTCCATTCTTCTATAAACCTAAAACTGCTTTATCAATGTGTATGAGCTTTAAGAATGTGCTTGTCTATAATATCAGGAGAACCCCACAAATGATGTAAAATTGATCCGACTCACACAGAGGCTGGGGAGGGCGAGGGAGGCAGAACAAGGCCATTCGGGGCCACTCATTCATGGCCCAAGCATTTTTCATTTTCCCACTCCACCATCCTTAGCACATAGGTCTTTGTCCTCAGGGTTGTCATATCAGGGTGGCAGAAGGCTACTGTCTCTCCAGGTATGGTATCAACCTTCCTGGTGTGGAGAAGAAGGAAGGAGAAAGCAGGAAGGAGTTGCTTACCAAAAACCCCTTAACTTCTGTCCCACTGTCCAGAGTTGTGTCACAGGGTACCCTTAAGAGCAA
Organism: Potos flavus; assembly: GCA_028534135.1. NCBI lineage: Eukaryota > Metazoa > Chordata > Mammalia > Carnivora > Procyonidae > Potos > Potos flavus. Next base: position 74,524,421 of record CM052892.1, on the reverse strand, counting down.
GGGGGCCTGGAGAAATATTTCTAGAAAAGCACACTGCGACCCTGACCCAAAGTGAAATCCTGCTATTAAGGGTGAAGGGGGAATGGGTTTGGGGAAGTCAACCAGCATCATCTTCCGCAAACACCATAAAAGGTTTCCAGGTGAAACATAAAGGTCTTTCTACTTCTTCTGTCATCTTCTTCCCATGTAATAACTGCAGCTGCTGTTTGAGTCAAATTCGGAGGACAGAGTGCACATGGACAGAAGGAAAGAATGGAAAGACTTTAGTGATGAAAAAAAACCCCCACGTTTTGGGGTAGAGAGAGAGCGAGAGAGAGAGAGAGAATGAATGTGAGCCAGTAATTTGAGGGGCATAAGGTGTGAGTTGACAAAGGGCCTTAAAGGTTAGGCAGGGGAGTTGAGCTGCTCTATAAAAAGACTAAGTAAGCCACGGTAGATTTTGAACAGAAGAGTGAAATGTTTCTCTAACAAGAAAATACGTATTAGTTGTCATACTGAGATTCTTAATCTCTTTCCAAGTTGAGTCAATATAGTTATCAACACTTTGCTGCTTCCCACCTCCAGAGCAGCCTGCCAGAGAATATGAATAGATCACTGGAGAATGATTCACCATTAATTAACAGTATTATTCTTGTTAGTGATTTATGAAAGACAAAGGAACAATTACTGTTGAACTATAAATCTGTGTCGATAGGAGTGTCCCTGGATTTCCAAGTTGGTTCTGCTTCTGGGGTCTTTTGAAAAGCCATATGGATATGATTTAAGCTTTAAAATGACAGGCTAATTCCATTCAAGTGTGCTGTAAAATTCATCGGAAAATACTTCCTTTCTTACCACTTAAATGCTTCAGAGAATATCAGTGTTATATTTTTTTAATTGTTTGAACTGTGAATGTCAGAAGTGGTAAAAAGGGGACTTTCTTCAGATGCTGTAACAAAGAGTTTATGCTACTTTACTGAAATATCTTGAGATGGTGTTTAGTGCTGTTGGGGGATTTCGGTGCCCGAAGTCCAAAAATTCTTCAGAAAGGCAGGAACTTGTTCTTTCTAATTCGTAAGCAAGCTGAGCTTTTAAAGGAATCTCCTGTTGTGATATTTCAGGAAGTAACTTTTCTGTGATTCTGCCTACAAGTGTCTTCTCCTGTAACAACATGGGTTTGATATACTGTATTTTGGGACCACCTTAACATATGACACGTCTTAATTTGAAGACAGATTTTTTTCCTGTAGTTTGTCATTTGTTTGTTTTTGGCTTTTTTGCTGTGGAAAGTCAAGATGAAAATTTATTTGTGGAAGTGTGTTCTCTCCTGGCTTTCTATATGCTTCCATAATAATTCTGAGTGTGAAAGTTGATTTTCATTTACACATTTCACTTATTTTTACCGATTAATTTTCATATTGTTTACCGTAAAAAAAGACTCGTTTCTTAAATGTACTTGTCTATCTCACTGATTTTTATTGCCGAAATTTGATAGCAGTAAGGTCTCTTTGTATCTCACCAAGGTGTAGTATGGGGCAATTTGACCAACATTGATTTTAACTTTGAACTATGTACATAAAATTGTAAATATTTCAATGGAAATGAAATCTGCTTAAGAAACCACATTTTTTTGCTCCTGTAAAATTACTGTAATTGTACCCATTTATATTTTAAAATATGCACAGGGGCATAACCGATAAGATCTTGGTGGGAAAAAAATACAATATTTCTCAATAAAAAGAAAACTTAAAGGAGACAACCCCGCCCCCCAAAAAAGCATAAAATAAAAGCTAAAGTTTCCAGAGTTGAAGCTCAGTGGGAAATCTCCTTTGGAACAGAGAACTGGACTGCATATCCCTCCCCTGTCCTCCAGATTCGTCTTCTCACTGATGTCTATCACTCATTAATGCTGCTACCACCAAAAATCTAGTCTCAGACATGAGCTGCTCCTCCTTAACAGTCTGGCCCAAAGTTGACCTGTGGTCCTTCTTAGTATCAGGAAACAGCCAGGGAAGAGACATTCAAAACCTTTTTATTAAAGATTGAAGGAGGGGTGCCTGAGAGGCTCACTTGGTTAAGTGGCGGACTCTTGATGCCAGCTCAGGTCAAGATCTCAGGGGCCTGGGATCGAGCCCCGCGTCAGGCTCTGCACTCAGCGTAGAGTCTGCTTGAGCTTCTCTCTCTCCCTTTGCCCCGCTGGACCCCACTCTTGCATGCCTGTGCATGCTCTCTCCCTCTCTCTCTAAAATAAATAAATCTTTTAAAAAGATTGAAGGAAAACAAAATGATCTAAGAAAGCTTTTCCTCTAGGTTTGTGGGCCCATTGCAATTCTGGGGAAGCCTAGTTAGGGAGGGTAAAGCTAGTTGCAGCATCAGATAAACTCTGACTTCTAGGAGTTCGACACAATCGATGACTATTTCTTGCCCAACCAAGGCTCTTTCCACTTGTTCCTCAGCCATCTTGCACACATCTTCCAAGGTCTCCCTGTCTGGCTCTATCATGACAGATGAGGAAAAGATTTGGAGACTTATCCCTGTGTGCTGGGGGTTTCCGGGGGCAGCGATGGGCCATAGTGCAGCTGCTCTGATAGAAGACCCTGGAGACAAAGGCAGGGTCTCCAAGGCTGTCCTCTACTTTTGAAGGTGGAAGAGGTCCGTGATTGGAGGTGGGACCTACTCCACCCCACGCTCTCTTCACACCTTGAAAGCTAGCAAGGTGTCCTAGTGAGATCTATGACCTTGACTGAATAGCATGTAATGTCTTTCTCTCCTTTCTTCTAATAAGAGTGCTAAAATTAGCTCACAAAAAGGTTAAGCCATTTCTCTGCTTCGTTTTTGCACTGTGAAGTTGTTTGGGTGAATATTCTATTTTGTCCATCTGTACTCCCTAGTCTTCATATTTAAAAAGGAAAAGAAAAAAAAATACTGACTGATCTGGGCAGGATTAAATCTGGAAACAAATGAGATGAAATATCTTCATGCTCCCTCTGACCATTTTGTGAGCATAGTAAAATCACTTTGCTGCCCCCGAGGTGTGAGTGGAAGAACAGGCAGGGTGTGGAAGAGATTACAGGCTGCTTTCTTGCACGTAGATATGCTTCTCACTTCATTCCTCTGGGGCTAGGGGCACCTGTCTGAACAAGACTAATGGCCAATTTCCTCAAGCCTGGTTGGAACTAGATGATGTATATCCTTCCCAGTAGTATATTTTTAGGTCCCCCCCCCCTTCCATTTTTCCCTCCTTTAGAAGCCTGAGAGGTACTTACTGGTGGGAAGAAATAAAATCCTAACACTTTTAATTTGAAACAATTGGTTGAAAACATCTTTGATCAAACCATGGTTATTCTGAATCTCATATAGTCACTCAGGATTAAGGTCAAAGGGGTCAACCATTCTCTTAGATTCCATTGAAACCCCAAAACACAAAAGTTAGATAAAGGATAAGACATCATAGTTCATGAAGGTCAAGCTGGATACAAAATAAGAATGAGTCGGGAAAAACATCTAACTTAAATATACTATATATAAGCAATTATCTTGAAAACTGAAGTATGATCATGATTACCTGAAGCAGACAGATAGCTAATTGCATAAAGTATAAAGACAAAGAAAAATGATATTTTATCCGTATCTAATACTGTCTAAGTGAGAGAATATTCTCATTCTAGTTGACTGACCCCAGATTTTATTAAAGAAATATCCTCAAAGGACAAAAGAATAACACAACAGTTCAGATTTAGTTGACATGAATATTTTTTTTTTGGTTCAATACCCAATGTCCCTAATTAAGCTCCCTAGTGACTTGATGGACAGTAATGATTAATTAATTAAACTAATGCTTACTGAAATCCTGCTTTTGTCAGAGGTATTTGACCCTTGATTTTTAGGAGCTTTTCAACCACTAGGAGAGACAGAAAAATAAGATTTTATTAGAGAGGAATGGGGCCATCAGAGTGTAAACACACATGCACATGGAGAGGCATCTCAAATCAGTCTGGGAAATTGGTAAAGGCCAATGGTTGTTGACAAGCTGAAACTCTAAAGTCATATTGTCTGGGTTTAATTTCCTACTCTGTAATGTAATTGTTGTATGACCTTGTGCGTGCTGAGTCATCCCTCCAAACGTCAGTTCCTTAATCTGAAAAAATTAAGAAAATAGAAGCACCTTTGCTAAGGAGGTTTAAGGGAGATTATATAATCAAATTTCTATTCTAAGATCATTCGAGGTGCACCTGAGTGGCTTGGTGGGCTAAGTCTCTTGCTTCGGCTCAGATCATGGTCTCATGGAATCAAGTTCTGCATTTGGGCTCCATGCTCAGTGGGGAGTCTGATTGTCCTCTGCCCCTCCCTGGGCTCATGCTTTCTCTTTCTCTCTCTCAGATAAATAAATAAAATCTTAAAAAAAAAAAAAAAAAGATCATTCTAGTAGTAGTTTCTATATCAGATAAAAGAAAAGCCATTAGGAGTGTCAGCCCAAGTAATCCCAGGGAGATGGGACTGTTCTAAGACAGGGGCAGTGAGGAAGAAGGAAAAACAGGGAGTGGGAAGAGAGGAAGGATGAAAGAGAGAGAATGTCTTGGACTCGGTGACTCACTGGCTATAGGAAGTAAGTAATAGAGAGGAGTCTAGGATGACCACTGGATTTCTAGCTCAGGCAACGAGAAGAGTGGTGATGCCATTCATCAAGAAAAGGAATACAGGATAAACAAATTAAATTTTAGGATAAAAATAATAGGGTCAAATGCTGGATATTTTGAGTAGAAGGCATTTGTGGGACTCTAAGTAGAGATTTCCATGAGCAGAGAAGTCTGGGCTTCTTGAATATTGAGATTTTTAAATGAATATATGGAAAGGGATGTGCTTTATGAAGGTGATGATTCTTGTTTTCAGATGAGGTATATGCTATTATAAACAGTAATTCTTCCATTCTAAAAATTAATGTCTGGTGGTTTCAGATGCATGATGGAATCCTAGAGTACCTGATTATCATTAGATTATTGGATTGAACCAGACCAAAAGTTTCAGCAATCATATTCTTTACCTTTTGCTATATTAATAGGCATATCTTTTAAAGCACTTTTAAAAAGTCTAGACTCATCATTAATTCAGGTGGGCCTACCCATTTGGGAAAAATATGATTTGTGTTTAGTCAACTTGTATGATCGACAGTATCCTGGAGGGACAGCATGATGAACTGTGGGTCCTTACCTGGGTGTATGTATCCTGACTCCGTAACATTGGAAAAATTATGACCTAGGAAAAATTTTTGAAGCTCTCCGGGCCTCATTTTCTCAATATTCAAAAATGGGATTTATAATAGTACCTATCTCTTAGGGTTGTTGTGAGGGGGAGTGAATACACATCTCAGTGACTGGCACAAGGAGAATCCTCAGTAAATGTTAGCTATCATTATCATCCAAGATAATATAGCAAAATTCCATTGGAAAGCATCCCCTCTCACTACTGCATTGTTTTAGTTTCACTTAAGGTAAAATCATGTTCCTCATGAATATAGGCATAAAACATCGCAAATTTGTATGCTGCATTGATTTTTTTAAAAAATTATTTTTATCTAATAAGGAAGGATATATATATATATATGTATATATACACACACACATATCTCTCACATTAATAACAGTGTACATGTTGAGAGATATAAACATAAGAGAAACATAGCTATAAGTGTGGTTAAAGTGAACATGTGATAAGAATATTTAAACAGTACTTGGGATTTATATAGCACAAAGAGTCCAAAGTATTTTGTAAGTCTAAATTTTTTTCCTAAACATTTAAAAAATTTCAGTGATATTTCAAAACCTTTCCCATAGCCTTTAGGAGGTAGTTTGTCACATCTAACTCTACAGAAAAAAATTAAGGACCACTCAAACATACCTTGCCATGATGAAAGACTATTACATTAATTAGATCAATAAAAACCTATAGATATGGAGAAAATTTGCTCCAATGAATAGCTGTTTCATGAAAATTTTACTCTGTTAAAATTTTTATACAAGGTTAGATTTAATAAAAATTCAAATTCTGGTATTTCAATTGCAATATTCCTGTACTGAGTTTTACCAATAGAAAGTAGAACATAGGGGTGCCTGGGTGGCTCAGTCAGTTAAGTGTCTAACTTGGGCTCAGGTCATGATCTCAGGGTCTTAAAGAAAAAAAAAAAATTGATTGATTTGGGAGAGAGAGGGAATGAGAGAGCACAAGCAGGGGGAGCGGTAGGCAGAGGGAGAGGGAGAAGCAGACTCCCTGCTGAGCAGGGAGCCCAATGAGTGGCTCTATTCCAGGACCCTGGGATCATGACCTGAGCCGAAGGCAGACGCTTAAATGACTGAGCCATACACATGCCCCAATAAATAAAATTTGGGAAAAAAAAAAAAAAAAAAAGAAAGAAAGAAAGTAGAATGTAACATTTTAAGCATGTTGAAATTATAAAATTCAAAAACTAAACCACACTCAAGTATGTTCGTATCTATCTATTCAGGAGCTTAAACACTATGGTACTATTTCACATTATTTCACCAATAACCAAGTAACCTATTTTAAATTATAAATTTGAAGCCACTGCATTTTTACATTTCTTAGAGCAATCAACTTTAGAGTATTCCTTGAAATTTTAAAAATTGCTAATCCTTTTGTAGATCATTATAGATCAAACACTGAAGCCCAGAGAGATGAAGGGATTTCCTCAAAACAACCCTGTAATAAAGCTATTTCTAAAAACCAAATTTAAAGTAAGTTGGGTAAACTCTTGTGATGCTATTGCCAGGAGAAAAGTTGCCCAGATAATATGCAACTTTCTTAATAGGAAGTGCAACAGTTTTTCAATCATTCTGGCGGCCACTGGGAAATAGTTAAGTTTAGGATGATCTAGCCCTCGGATCCCATTAATGTGAGAATGAATGGATGAAGAGGATACTGACTCTTCTTCCTTTAAAAGTAACCAACTACAGGCTTCAGAGCTGGAAAAGGGAGGAAAAAAAACAACCCAAACCCTAATTATATAGCCACCAAGTTCATTTAAAAACCCACTTAGAATTCACAAAAATCACAAACCTGTGAAGGAGAAACACTGTAGCACAAACGGAAATTAGAAATCAAGAACCTTTTTATACACTCTGTGGAAGGAATTTTTGGAACCAATAAATCAATTTGTGGGAAATTATAAAATTAAAAGGATTCCAAACTGTGAACATTAAGGAACAACATTTCTGAGGAATAAAGGATTGAGTTTTGTGGCTTTTCAATAGAAATTATAGTTCTAAATTTTTGTTTTGTATTTTATTTTCTATAACCTTCCTAGTTTTTGACACAAACTCACTATTGCTAATATAGTTGTCAAGGTGGTACTTAACTATATTCTCCTTTTTTTCATACAAATAAAAGTATACGAAGTGAGGTTTAAAATTTTTTTTAAGGAAACACAGTTTTCCAATATTTTTTGTCTTAAAATTCCAGATTTGAATCTAGAAAAAAAAACAGTGGCATACTAATTACATTAGCAAGCATAAAAACATCTTAACAACTAAATTCAAATTCATTTTCATCGACCTTAAGCCCAAGATACCCAGTGATATTTATTGTACATTGGCTGTCTGTGGATTAGCTGAAGGTTAGGGCTGAGAGTTCATAAATTCATCACTATCCAATAACCACAGGAAAAAAGGATTCAGAGACTAAGATGAATTAAAAAGTATAGAAAATATTAAAATGAAACCACAGTCATCAATAATCATTGAGAATAATGACTACATAAATAAAAATAAAGGTTTTACTTGACTCTCCAAAGGATTTTATACCATAGTCTCTTTTGTCTAAGCCCCCTAGCCCTCCATGTCTTCTTTATCCTCTCTCTTATATGACTGTTTGTTTTCTTCTGCCTAATTCACATTTTCACTGAGGCTGTAGCCTTGGGGTCTGGGCTTTGTGGAGGGGTTTCAGATTATAAATCTCATCTCATGAGGTCCAAGGCTTTGTCTCCAGTCTCCAAGTGACCATTAAATTGAAATTCTAGCTTATTAAGGAATGGTAGATTTCTCTTTTCAACACTGGTTTTACTTTTTTTGATTGGGGCTTTGTTCTTTCCTAAGTCTAAGAATTTCCCTTACTTGCTTGCCACCTCAGCGGTAAATTTAATAAGCTGTTTTAAAATACTTTATCCAGAGTTTTTAGGTGTTTGCTGAAGGATGTTTATTCAGCTTACCTACCCCACTCTATGATCAAAAATGGAAAAAAAATGTTATAAATCTAGACCATGTAAAAGTGTAATGTAATTTTGAAAACTTGGAGTCCAGGAGAAAAATAAGAAGAAGAAAGGGGAAATGGGGTAAAATTTTCACCTTTCATTGTAGATTATCAATACATGCTATTTAAATTTGTTTAAATTTAAATTTGTAAAAATTTAGATCCAGAGGATCTAAAACCAAAAATTGTTAACGGTGTTATCTCTGAGAGCTTAGTGGGGTGGGAGATTAGGAGAGGAACTCTTCTACTTTTTGAGAAGGTAGAAGTAAAATGGTCTTGATTCACATCTCTATTGGAATCGACAAAGTGACTTTTATAATATATTAGGATATAAGATCAATATAAACGGTTACATTCTCTACACTAGCAATGTACGAAAGGAATTTAAAAACAATATCATTTACAATAGCCTCAAAATTATGATATCTTTAGGGATAAATCTGACAAAGATGGGAAAGACCTGTATATAAAAAACAAGCAAAAAAAATTACTGAGAGAAAGAATATCTAAGTAAAAGGAGAGATAAATCTTTTCCATGGGTCAGAAGACTCTATACTATTGAGATGTCAGTTCTCACTGGATTGATTTATAGATTCAACACAGTACTAACCCATATCCCAGCAAGTCTATTTGTAGAAACTGATTAAGTTGATTCTAAAATTCATATGAATATGCAAAGGACCTAGAATAACCAAACCAACTCTGAAAAAGAACAGAAGGGAACAGGTTAATAGTGCCAGGTTTCAAAATTTACTATAAAGTGACAGTAATCAAAATAATATGGTATGGGGGTAAAGAGACAAACATACCAATGGAATAGAAGAGAATCCCAAAATAGATGCACACATGTATGGACAACCGATTCTGACAAAGGTAGAAAGACAATTCAGTGGAGAAGGATAGTCTTTTTAACCAATGGTACTGGAATAGTTGGATATCTGTATGAAAAGTTGTCAATGTTGGGGCACCTGGGTGGTTCAGTCATTTAAGCATCTGACTCTTGGTTTTGGCTCAGGTCATGATCTCAGGGTCAAGATCAAGCCCAGCATCTGGCTCTGTGCTCAGTGCAGAGTCTGCTTCAGCATCTCTCTCCCTCTCCCTCTGCCCCTCCCAATTGTGCTCTCTCTCTCTAATAAATAAATCTTAAAAAAAAAAAAAGTAGTGAATCTCAACCCTTACATCACATCCTACACAAAAACTAATTCGAAATGTCTCATAGACCTAACCGTAAAAGCTAGAATTATTATTTGTTTTGTTAAGAAAATAGGAGAAAAATCAAATGACTTTGGGTTAGGCAAAAATTCTTAGATAAAGCAAGGCACAAACCATAAAATACAATATTGATAGATAAGACATCATCAAAGTTAAACACTTTTGCTCTTTGAAAGATAACTTTAAGGAAATGAAAAGGGAAGCCATCTCATGGAGAAATCCTTGCAAAATTTATATCTGACAAAGGACTTATGTCCAAACAGTGTTAAGAAGTCTTGTAACTCAGTAAGAAAAGAAGCACCTCAAAAGTAGACAAAACATTGTCTTTTTACAAAGATACAAATGGACAATAAGCACATGAAAAGCTCAATATGAGTAGTTACTAGGGAAATACAAATTAAAACCACAATGAGATTATTACTACAGATTCATTAGATTAACTGAAATTGAAAAGATCCTTTAATTCTTGCCAAAAGGGTTGGTAAGGATGTGTAGAACTAGAACCCTCACACATTTCTGCTGGGCATACAAAATGATAAAGGCACCACGGAAAGCATTCCAGCAATTTCTTATAAAGTAAAAACATGCACTTACCCCGACACAGAAATTTCACTTGTAGGTATCTGCTGGAGTGAAATGAAAACATCCGTCCACAAGAACACTTCTACACAAATGCTCATAGCAGCTTTATTTATAATAACAAAAAAATCAGAAAACAAATTGGAATATATCCATACAATGGAACACTACTCAGAGGTAAAAATAAATGAATTACTGATACACATGATACATGGATGAATCTCAGCAATATCCTGACAAGAAGCCAGACCAAATAGAAAAAAAAAAAGAAAAGAAAAAGAAAAAGAAAAAAGAAAAAAAAACCCAACTTTAAATATTGTATGTTTCCATTTATATGATATTCTAGTAAATGGAAAATACAGTGACTGCAGATCAAAGTTTTCCTGGGGTGAGGTATAGGGGGTGAGAGAAGATTGATTGCAAAGAACCACAAGGGAACTTTTGATGGTGATAGAAATGTCCAATAGCCTGATTATGATCGTGGTCACATGACTGTGTTGCCGAAATGTAACTAATTGTACACTTGATATGGTTGATTTTTACTCTATGTGAGTTCTACCTCAAAAAAGCAGTTTTTAAAAAGGAACATGCATTTATTTCCACCCCGAGATGGCATAATACTGAGTATGAATGTACTTTATAAATGTCTCTGTTGGCTGGAAAAATTGGTTAGAAGGAGTAGAAATTAAAAACCACAGTAGGTATAGGGACGGGTTCATTTCGAAATCCCATCCTAATAAAGCTATTCTTGAAGAGCAGTACTCTCTATAGCCTGAAAGCAAATTGTGTGAGAGACATCATAGGTCCTCTGCCTTCTGTGTTCTGCCTTCAGAACTTCTTACTGCAAGTGGTTAAATGGTTCTCTTATTTATTGCATTATTTCTGTATGGAATTATAGTGTGTTAATATCCTCTGAGTAGATCCAGTGGCCTTTCTGAAGCCTTTTATGTGGCCAGATGGGAAGGGAATAGAACAATCTCCACTGGTCCAGTTTTTTCCTCTTTCCAAACATTAAAAAAAATCAAGATGCCCTTAAAATCCTTTTTTCTCCACTTTCTCTAAGAGCAGGGTTAACAAAGCCCAGTAACACTCTTAAAGCTCTCCTGCTGCTAAAGGGAGTGCAACAGAGACTATCACCATAAGGATTGACTCCTGACTGAGAGCTGAGTCTTTCTCAAGAGGAATCTGACAATTAAGGGCAGAAGTTGCCCCTGGATCGCACCAAAGATTATCCCAGCTGGGGCTCTGAGAAGGGCTCTGGCAGAATATGGCCAAGGGGAAGCCCCTTTGTAGCACAGATCTGAAACACCTTCTTGCCCTATGGGGCTGATCGCAGCCAGATAACTACAAAGCGAATGAATCCTAGATTTCTAGAGCTTCACAAGAGGCTCCAAAGTCAAGTTTTTAAAAATTAAGTTCAGAAAGAGACACTTTGTGGGTCAAAAAAAACGGTGGCAAATTTTAGGCGAGAATAAGCAGCGAAAATAAGATTATAGGTGTGTACAAAAGTTTGCCAAAGTTTCGCATTTCGTTTGCTTTCCCTCCTATGATAGACCGTGTAGCACGGTTGCAAAATCAGATACGATTCTCTTCTTTAGGCTATAGCTTTCAAAAATAACCGTATTCCCCATCAACGGGATTTTTGGGGGTAAGATCAGTCTAGGGAAAGGCAGCTCAACACAATGACCAGATTCTTAGTCTGGTTTAAATCCTAAACTCTGCAGGTGTGTTGTTTAGGGAAAATTACTTAATCTCTGTTTCCTTATGGAGGATAATAATAGTATGTACATAAAGAATTGTTAACAGGATTCATTAAAATAATACATGTAAAAAACTGAGAAGGGTACCTAGCACCTAGAAAATGCTTGTACTAATTAGAATTCATTTCAGCTGGGAGATGGAAAACAGGATGGCTATGATTTTTTTTTCTCCTGTAAACATACATAATAGAGGGCGGTATGGGGGTCTCAGAATCGGTAGGGACTTAGTCTCCGGTTCTGCTATGGTCCTGTGCTTGGCTTGGTCCAAGTTTGTGGCACTCTAGTTCTGAGCACAAGGATGGACACGGGAATGAAAGGATAAAGGGGCAAAGCAAACAAGGTGACAATTTCTTAGAAGGGGCCCTATGAAGTTTTGTTTACATCCCACTGATCAGAACTTAGTTACGAGAGTCCTCATCTAGCTTCAAGTAAAGCTGGAAAAAGAGGTCCGAAAGATCATTTTGTGGAAAGGGTCCAGGAAAAACAGGAGAAATTCTGGTAGGAGAGGA
>CM052892.1:74434558-74512023 GCA_028534135.1 Potos flavus | reverse complement strand
GCTCATTCCCCCCCCCCCCCCCCCCCCCGCCGCCCTCTGCTTCTTTTCCCCTTTCTAATGTTCTGCTCGGAGTTACGTATAATACTATCCTTTTCTTATATTTATACTATACTCATAATCTTGAGATCATTTTCTCATTTATTCCATGTCTTCCTTTTTCAACAAGTCTTTTATGTAGTGAATCATCTTCCCCCACCCCCCATTCATATACTGAACCCCTGACCCCCAGTACCTCAGAAGGTGACTGTATCTGGGGACAGTCTCTTTTGTTCAAATGAGTTTGTTAGGGTGAGCCCTAACCCTACCACCGGTACCCTTGTAAACACAGGATTAGGACATGAACACACTCAGAGGAAAGCCCCATGAGGACACAAGGAGAAGATGGCCATCTACAAGCCAAGGAGAGGCCTCAGAAGAAACCAACCCCACCCACATCTTGATCTCCAACTTCTAACCTCCGGAATTTTGGGAAAATGTTTCTGTTAAAGCCCATCAGCCTGTCGTGCGTTGTTATGGAGACTCTAGCAGAGGAATACATAGTCTGGGATCTTTTTTTTTTTTCAGATTTTATTTATTTATTTGAGAGAGAGAGATAGGACGAAACGGGGGTAGGGCAGAGGGAGAAGCAGACTCCCTGCTGAGCAGGGAGCCCAATCCTGGGACTCCAGGATCATGACCTGAGCTGTAGGCAGATGCTTAACTGACTGAGCCCCCCAGGCACCCCCATGATCTTCTTTGGTGGCATCGAAGTCCCAAGAAGAAACAGATGACACACGTGAAAGAGGGCAACTCTGAGGAGATACAAAGAGCAGAGGGCCTAGCAGGTGTAGGGGAGCCAAATGGACGATAGATCAACCCGGGGAGCCATGGGGCTATTACTGCCCCTAAACCCAAAGGTACGAGGGGGAAGGAGCCTTTATCAGAATCTTCAGTCCAGGGATACAGCTATTGTGAAGCAACAATGGAGGGAGGGAAACAGGGTACTAATACCCAGACCTCACTCTCCTTCTTCCCTGACTCCAGTCTCCCGTCCGTGCTGCCCACTCGTGGAGGCCAGAAAGCACAGGAATCCAATGACGTGGTCCCTGAAGGTCAGCCTTTAGAAAGGAGGGCAAAGACAAGTAGAGAATGAGTGAATCTGGGAATAAAAGATACCTAGTATAGGGAGGAACTTTGACTTCTAGTTCTTCTGTATCTTGTTTTCTTCTTTGTTCCCTACCTGCTGTTCCCCAACCCGCCCTCCTCCCCGGCCCCCCAAAGTGCCCGTGGTCACTCCCGTAGCATATAGAGGACATCCTCAATAAATATCTGGGAACTGGGTACTTTTTATGCTCAGCAACGATCACATATTGTCTACCAGTTTTCAGAATATATCTCTCACTATTCCTAGTTAGAGCGTTAATCCAAGTCTTAGCTACATTTGCCTCTACAACTATTACTTCCCTCATCCTTTCTTGTTGGTTCCTTCTCCACAAATGAGAAAAGACAAGCAGAGCAAATCAACTCACAACCCACAATACGAAAAACAAAAAAACACAAAAACACACACACACAAAACCCAAAACACCTCATTTTGATTATATTTTCTGGTTACATTTTTCTCTTCTCTCACCTTTGTATTGATTCATTACTGTTGGCATTGGATGAAGAGTGTTTGTGGGATATTTCAGTTGGTGTTGACTTCCTTCCCAAAAGTGTTACAACTCCCAGACTACCTTACTTGTTTCTGACAGATAAGCATAGTATCTTTTGAGGTCTACAATAAACTTTTAGGATATTTCTCAAAGATGATTGCCCAATATAGAAGTTGTTTTTATTTTCAAGAAATGCTAATAAGTTGAAATGTTTGGATTACACAACTAAGCTTGAAAACTTTCTTATAAGAATTATTTATATTGGATACTCCCCTAGTTTACCAAGAAAGTGAGTATGCCTCAGCAGTGTGAATGCCTACTCAGATAAAGCTGCATTTTAGATCTTGTTTATGATCATTCAGTTCTGCCAAGTCTATAGCTAGTTCCTTATAAGCTGATGTATTTTCTGGCTTTTCCAGAAACACAGTGCTTTGTATTACATTGTTGGGTCGCTGAAACAGTACTGACTGGAAAGAAAATGACATGGTTATTTTATGTGATCTTAGTTTTTATCTTTTTGATTTGATTTCAGGAAGAACTTAATCTTAAAAAAATTATTCACTTTCAAAAATAGGCATGTTTAACCCTATGAAAAATCCCTTGTCAGATTTTTATATATTGTTTTAAATTATTCACATTCATATTTCTTGTCTTTCATCAATCTTCAACCAAATTAGTGTTCTTTCTTTAAGGGTTACTTCTTGTGGGTGAAGGATGATATCACATTTAACAAGAAGTCTATAATTATTGTGTCACACATTTGAAGCTACAAATAGGATATCCTGACAATGTAAATTCAATTGTCTTGATTTTTATGTGTAATTTTATAATGAAGTAAAGATTGTAGGGGCAAATTAGGGTACCGAGTTCAAATACACTTAAGTCATCTTAGAAAATAATTTTTCTATTTCTTGATTACATTCATTTTTTTTCTCATCTTTATGAAACCAGTATTTGAAGTTTACTGTAATTCTGTTATCTCGGTGGATTTCCGTATTTTTTTGGTTAATTAACACTTCCTCTACCTCTCAGAGGAAGAACAAAAAATAAATTAAGAGATAAATTATTTTAAATTCCATTTTCCTGGTGTATTTCAGGGTCATTTTATTTATGAAGCCCTATATTCAGGAGTTACACATTTTCCAAGCTTCTCGAAAATGTTGATCTTAAAAAAAAGTTGACTTCAAAATATGAAAAGAAAGCTGCCAATCAAGATGAACAAATACTTAATTAGATGCCTACAAACTTACCATTATGTCATTTGTAACTCAGTTCTTAATTATGTATATTTTATGTGGTACATGAGTACATTTCACTATGTTTGATATGATGTGGGGCTGGAGGTCTCCAAAACCAAATTCTAGTAGGTACTTTCATACATTAAGCTAGATCTAGGAGTCTTAAAAATGACTTTAATCTCTTTTATGGAAGAAAATTCTAGCTAAAATTTCAAACAGTGCTTGGAAGCAAGTGTTTTAAACATTCCACTGAACAATGTATATTTTTGTGTTCCCTGTCCTTCGAAATGAAAATGTTTGTAAACAAAACAAAACAAAATTTTTGGAGAAAATACTCCATGCTCGTAAAATTCTTTTTTTAAAGATTTTCTTTTATGTTATTTTTATTTATTTATTTTTTATTTGACAGAGAGAGAGATCACAAGTAGGCAGAGAGGCAGGTAGAGAGAGAGGGGGAAGCAGGCTCCCTGCTGAGCAGAGAACCCCATGCGGGGCTCGATCCCAGGACCCTGAGATCATGACCTGAGCCAAAGGCATAGGCTTTAACCCACTGAGACACCCAGGCACCCTGTAAATATTCTTTTTTAAAACAAAACAAAATGGCATCAAGAGACAGATTCATGTAATTTGAATAAGTGGTCTATTCCTTATTAGTGGCTGAGGTAAGTTGGTAAAAAAATATAAGGGTGAAAAAAATTCAGTGATATGCTTTAACTGTTGACATAAGTATTAAAAAACTATTTAAATGTAGGCTTTATAATGTATTGTGATGTTGGTGGGAGGGAGGGTGAGATACTTGACATATTCCAGTGGGAAGGTACTTTTAGTATATTTAAATAGGAATGATGGTCCTATAGGAACATGGTAGATGTTTGTTTTTTTTTTCCCCAGAATGTACATTAAATTAAAGGGGGAAAAAAAATAAAGGGAGAGAAAGAACCAACTTAAAAAGCATTTCTTTGCCCATTAAAGACTGGATCAAATAAAATCACATTTTTGATAAAGAACTTTTGATAATAATTGACTAAAAAATACTTTTTGGCATACATTGCTGACATTAATTGCTAATTAAGTTATAAGAATTAATCTCTAATACAGTTCAAACTCATTATCTTGTAAAAATATACCTGCAGTTCACAAAGTTAAGAAATGATAGAAGTAGTTATTAAATTTATAGGAAGTATTTCCTCCCCTCTCAAATTTCCTAATTTCATAAAAGTATGACAAGAACATTTATGTTTAGAATTTTGAGCCAATTCACCTGGTGTGCCATGTCTGAAAAATCCATGAACATTAGAATTTTAGAATTGAGATCATTCACTGTTTAATCCTTGAGGTACACATGTTTTCTTGCACCTTCAAAAGCATCGAGGCTTAACTGTTACCTAGAGAGTTTACATGACTTTCTCAACCTGGTCATAGAGTTAGCATCAAAATCTCTCAAATACTCCTACTGTTACCTCAGAATAAGATTACACGATATCCGACATGTTTAAGGTATTTCCATTCCAGCAGGGAAATAGGGAAAACAATCTCTTTAATCATCTAGCATTCACTTACGCCCTTAAAAGGGCGTAATTCCTTTGGTTTCTAGATGTATTCAGGATCGTAACGTGGCAGAACTAGTTTCTTTGACCAGCAAATCAACGTTATCTACCGTATGGTCCCATTTAACACATTTTTGAAGATTTGCCAAGGATAATTTTACTATTATCCTTTCCTCTGCAGTGCTGAATGAAATATTAAGGAAAAAGTGGGTTCAGCTGGGTAGGTGATACCATAATAAATACGTCTATCCGTGATTTCTGGGGCTTGGGGGCAGGTATTACTGACGTATAATGCATATATAATGTGCATTGTATACAGTTTTGACAATTGTAACCACACATGTAAATACTACCTAAACCAAAATCTAGAACAGCACTCTAACGGAAATTCTGCCGTAGTAACGTCTGTAACTGGACAGTCCAATTTGGTAGCTCCTAGCCAACTGTGGCTACAGAGCACTTAAATGTTGCCAGTGTGAGGGGCACCTGGGTGGCTCGGTTAAGCGTCTGACTCTTGATTTCGGCTCAGGTCCTGATCTCAGGGTTGTGAGATGGAGCCCTGTGTTGGGCTCTGCCCTGGGCGTGGAGCCTGCTTAAGATTCTCTCTGCCTGCTACACCCCAAAATAAATAAAAAATGTCGCCAGTGTGACTGCAGAACTGGCTTTTAAATTTTATTTAATTTTAATTTACAATTAGATTTTAGTAGCCATGAGGCGAGTCACTAGCACGTTGGACAGCGCAGAATACTCTACATCACTTTAGATAATCCTCCCATGTGCCGTTCCAATAAATCCCATCTCATCACCCCTGCCATCACTGAGAAATACTAAACACAGATTAGTTTTCCCTGTTCTTGGACTGTTTGTAAATGGATTCTTACGGCATGTACTTTGTGCCTGGTTTCTTGCGCTGAACATAGTGTTTCTGAGATTCATCCACCCATATTGTCTTTTGTATCATTAGCCACTTTGTTTTCATTGCTCAACAGTATTCCGTTGTAGGAATGTATCACAATTTGTTTTTCCATCCTCCTACTGATAGACGTTTGGGCTGTTTCCAATTATTTTATTTACTTTTAAAAAAGATTTTATTTATTTACTTATTTATTTATTGAGCGTGAGAGTGGGGAGAGGCGCAGAGGGAGAGAATCTCACGCAGACTCCATGCGGAGCATCGAGCCCCATGCTGGTCTTGATCTCACAACCATGAGATTATGACCTGAGCCAAAATCAAGAGTGGGATGCTTAACTGAGTTAGGCACCCAAGCACCCCTTCATTTATTTGGTTTTAATGTGGCAAATATTGTATGTGACATTCTGCTATAAATGAAGGGAAAAAGCTGCGTGTGTGTATTCTGGTCTTGAGAAAAGTTAGTCAACATAGGATTCTATTATCATCTTTTTGTGCTGGGGTAAAAATTCAATTCCAGGTTATATATATGGATGTAAGGATATTAAGATACACCTCAGGACTGCTGAGTAAATACCTGGTGTGTATTACTTACAACACATTTAGAAAGACCAATCCACCAGAAGAAAAAAAAAATTGCAATGTTTTTATTTTTATTTATTTATTGCAATGTTTTTAAAACCAAAATATATTTTGGGTGAGAATAGGTAGATTTGGGGTTCTCATTTGGGGTTTCTCCAGAGAACAGTGGCAAATTATGTATAGTTCTGAATTACCTCGGCCTTTACAAGTCTCTATCATTTTTTTTTTTTTTAAGATTTTATTTATTTGAGAGCCTGAGTGAGCATATGAGGGGGAGGGGCAGAAGAAGAGGGAGAAGCAGACTCCCTGCTTAGCAGGGAGCCCAATGTGGGATTCAGTCCCAGGACACCAGGATCATGACCTGAGCTGAATGAAGGCGGACGCTTAACCGACTGAGCCATGCAGGCATCCCTCTATCATTATTGAGAATTCATATATCCTCAGAATTTCAGACGTAGTAAAGGCAATTAGTAATCTAGTTGTTTAATTCCCCAGGGGTCTGCATATCATAAGTACTCAATAAATACTGGCTGAAATGAAACTATTCATTTCACATATGAGAATTAAAACTCTAGTTGTCCCTTAACTGAAGAGAATAACATATTATAATCAAATGAAAAGTGTGAAACAGGAGTGGTTTCTGCTTCATACAAGGATTCCCCACTAATTCTGTGGTAAGCTGTGACAGACCAATACGTTAATTTTCAAAACTCTCATACATACAATTTTTTAGAAGTAAACCTATCCTCATCAGTATTTTATTTTTTCATAAGCAGCTTTTCCTTTTACAAGCATTAATGTTAATTTATTAGTTCTTGAATATGGAGCAGATATCAATAAGAGAAAATAACCTAATGACAATATTGAAAAGGAAATTTACCCTTAAGAGTGACTCATAAAGTATTCATCCATATATAATCCAGGCTTCATAGTTTTCAAGTGGTGCAGATACAAACGTGTTAAATGATGTCTCTGCCAATCAGTCCAAGCTGAGAGCAGAAACAATCCAAGTTCAAAGGACACAGCATTTTAAATTCACAGATACTGACTTTGAGCATTTTACAGACAAGAACTATGTCTGCCCATTTTCGGTACTCAGCAAACAATTATTGCATTGGCAGTTTACTGCATTTGTCAAGGAATATAAAATATTTTTTGGTTAGGTGTCTTTTCTTATTGAGGCTAGTGTATATTGCCTGTAACAGGTGATAAATGCTAGACACGGCTGGGTCTTTTCTGTGACTTATGTAACTTATTTCTGAAACATATGTACAACATATTGTGTAATTGCAACTGTGCTTAAAAATGACCAAAAAGGAGATCCTATCAGAACTGACTAGAGGTAAAGGGATTTCTGGGTCCTTTTATAACTAGTTATAGCACAAAACAATCCATACATACATAATCCAGCCTGTTTCTGAATCTAGAGGTTGAACTGGTAGCTTGGTTCACTGATTCAGTGTGGCAGTAACATTGAAAATTTCATATTACAGTAACCTCACTATGGTGTTAGAAGTCCTACCATCAATTATCTTAAAACAGGGAAAAGTAGTCTAAATCCTAACTTTGGAAGAACTCACTTAAAGAAATTAATTCCTAACTTAGGAAAAGGCCAAATTAAGAAATAAGACACAGTTGTGCACAAGCTTCATTTTGCGTTTTCTTTGCCTGCAGATTGAAAGCAGTCAATTAAAAGGGTGGGGAGGACACAAGAACTGTGTTCACTGACAGCAGGAGGAAGCAAGAGCCTCCAGCAAGGGAAGGGACAGGCAAACTGTAACAAGCAATTCAACTAAAAAAGCAAAGCTCTTCAGTGCTATGGGGTTGTTCTGGCACACCACTACAAGAACAGAGGACTTAGATCTGTAAATGCAATGAAATGAATATTCAGAATGATTACCAGTTTTCACACAGCTGGAATGCATACCTATTTTCCATGCCTATGTCCGAACTATTATTCTAAATTTGGAGCGGTTAGCAACTATTGGTCACCGCATTGTCATTTGCCTCGGACTAAAAGGGTCTAGTACCAGTGACTGAGTCCTGCAACCTTTTAGCTTTAGCACTGTGCTCGCCCCGTTCACTATTACATTATAACACACTAGTAGAAGCCTCTGTGAGTCGTTAGATTACCTAGGGCAACATCACTTTCTTCAATCTATTGTTTCAATAGTTGCTTCCTAAAATACCCTTATCTAATATTCCAGGACACGGAGCAGTAAAATAAAACCACCGACTATTTAAAGACTCTGTGCCTGTTTTCCCTAAAATGAGAGTATTTCGTACCTAATAGTGGTGCTGCGAGGATTAAATGAGATAATGTATGTAAACCACTAAGCACAATGTCCGGGGCAGCGTAAGCGCTCAGTAATGGTCGCTATTATTATTTTAGCACTGGGAATTTATGTCGGCCCAAATCCCTTATTTTGCAGGTGCAAAAATTAAGCCTCCAGAGAACTGACTTCCTTAGGCTCTACTTCTAATGTTATTGTCTTGGCTAAGCAGCTTAGCTGCCTGTGTTGGAGGTTTGGAGCACTGGCAGGGCCCAGGGGAATGTGCCTGCAGGACTCCTGCGTGCAGAGAATTGGACCAGTGTGTTGGCATCGTGAGCTAGGAGCGGCTGGGCTCAGAGAGCCGGTTGTGTGCTAACAGCATCCATCACGGAGGAAGCCATTCGTCTACCCAGCCGGAAACACACAGATACCGCAGGTTGTCAGTAGGGCCGAGGGCAAGGCAGGTAATAGGATAGTGGGCTGAGCTCGGATCCCCCCGTTCGGTCAACTTTCAAGAGGGGAGAGCAGCTTACTTCGGGGTGGGGTGGGGGGCCAGGAACGAACGGGGTGCTATCTCAGGCAGGTGTGAGTTACCGCCACCCCTCAGCGCCTTAAGCCGAGGGGGACCGCCATGCATTCTCTCGCCCTCCGGCGGGGCCGGTCGCCCGCCCCGCAGGCAGGGAGGGAGCACCTCGCCTCTCGCTCCCGAGCGGGGGCCGGACGAGCTCGGCCCCGGCGGTCCGCGCGCCACGCAGCGGCCGGACAGCGGGAGGCGGCGCGCGGCCCCCACACGCCCCGGGCTCGCCTGCTCTAAGATGGCGGCGGAGGCAGCTCGCTCCCACCCCCGCCGCCCGCGCTCCTCCGAGTCGGGGCCGCAGGAGACGGGAGCTGGCCGGAGTGCCGCGAGCAGGACGGCGCAGGCGGCTCGGACCCTCCAGTCCGGCGCGGGCCCCGGAGCTCTGAAGCGCCCAGGCATGCTAGAAGCCAGCCAGCGGAGGCAAGTGGGAACACCGCCAGCGCCTCAGAAACGAAGGGGAAAAAAAAAAAAAAAAAAAAAAAAGGGAAAAAGAAAAAAAAAAGGCGAGCGAAGCGGCGGCACATCCGGGACCCTCCGCCCGCCCCGCCCCGGAAATGACGTTCCAGGCCAGGAGCAGGGGAGGAGACTGCTCTTCAAAGTGGATTCTTTCCCCGCCGTAGTTGGTCTCCCCACGAAATGTGTGGAATCGCTCTCAACACCCCCTATCCCGGGTTACTCGTTACCCCCTCGCGGCTCTGGGGCTTCTTTGCAGAAAGCTGGCTGCCGGGACTGGCGGCTCTTGCCTCGCAGAAAGTACCCCTCGCACCACGCCCCTGCAGTCCTCCTGCTGCCTCGTCAGCGCGTGTAGTAGGCATACCTCCGAGAGGACTCTAGGGTGACCTCAGCCCCTGCCAAACCTAAGCGCAGCTCTTCGGAGCCCTTCTTCGGAAGCCCGCCTCGCACTCCCCGCGCCCCCGCCCCCCCAACCCCGGCCCGGGCCCGGGGCTGTCCGTCACGGTGCGAAACCCGCCCCTTCCGGCGGCTCGCCGGGCCCGCCTCCTCCCCTCTTCCCTCCCCACCCCTCCCCGTGCGAGTGTCTCCCTCTCCCTCTCGCTCCCTCTCTCTCTCCCTCTCTCTCTCTCTTTTGTGAGTTATAGCAACCGTTGCCTTGTGAATCAAGCGCCATAGTCACCGTAGTCCTGGCGACTGTTACCCATCAACAACAACTACTCCTCTCCTCCTCCTCCTCCTCTTCCTCCTCCTCCTCCCCACCACCACCATCTCCATCACCCACCAACAACACCACAATAATCCACAGCCAAGGTGAATATTCTTCGGTCTCTACATGTGTGTGGGAGCGTGTGGCTGCGTGTGAACGCGTGTGTCCGTGCGTGTGTGTGTCCGTGTGCGCGAGCCGAGTGTGGCTGTGCGGGGGTCTCACTCCTGACACCGGGGGCTGCCGCTGCGGCGCCGCCGCCGAGGGGCTCCGTGCCCCGGCTTGTTTACAATGGACCGAGCGCGCCGCGGCTGGCTCGGGGGTGTGGGCGCCGCGCCGCCCCGGCCCTCGGCGGCCGCGCTTCAGGGATGGAGCGGGAGCGCCGGGGGCTGCGAGCCGAGCGGGAGAGGGAGCCCCAGTTCCCCGACGCGGATGGTGGAGCTCTCCCCTAGGTCTGGCTCAGAGGAGGAGGGTCAGGTGAAGACAGAAGGCTTGCTTTCTTTCTTCCTTTAATTTTCTTCTTTTCTAAAGCTGCTGGTTTCCTTCTTCTCTCCAAACCGAAATAGACAGCAGCGTGCCGGGGGGACCCGAGAGGTGGTGTTTTGTTGTTGTTGTTGTGCACTTGTGGGGCCTTGTTACGGGTTTTGTTATTTTTATCCTCGTACAACGGGGAACTTTTCCCACCGCCTATTCCCTTCATTTTTGCCCGTCTTTTCCTTGTGCTAAATGGGCTGCTCTGCTTTTGCCATCATCAGCTGCACGGGTTCTTTTTTCTTTTTAAACTGTGTTTTCTTTGTGCTGCAAACAGTCTTAATATCCATTCAGCACTCTTCCCTCTCTCTCCCCCTTTCTTCTCCCCCCACACCCCTTGCACACAGATTGAAATCAGGGCCCTCTTCGCTGGGCTCTTTGCTGCACTGGAAAAGAGATTTTTAAAACAAGTCTCTCTCCTCTCTCTTTCTCTCTTTTTTGGGGGGTGTGTGTGTGTGCGCGCGCGCGTGTGTGCTTGTGATTTAAACCAGATGCAGGGCATCTGTGCTACTTGGGTTAGTAGTTATTGACAGTGCTTTATCCTTCTTGTGGAGATGGGAGGGGTAGTAGCGAGGTTCCATTTCACTTTGATGAACCTCCTTCCCCACAGTGGAGTGTTAACAATTTTCATTGTGGTTAGGAGACTGTGTGTGATAAATAGGGAAAGGGCATAGGAAGCTTTGTGAGAACTCAGTTTACAATGTTATTTGTGACAGTTGTACTTTAAAGAGTTTTTTTTCCCCTTCATCTTCTCTGTTCGTTTTCCTTTGAGAGTTGAAATTGAAGTCAAGTTGTTCATAAAGAATGTATGAAGCTTCTCAACTTGAAACGTGTGTATATTTCACTTTCTTTGTGGTTGTTAAGATCCAGGCATGTGTGTACTTAACATATTCTTTTTTGTTTACTTTTTGGTTTTCTTTGGACAGTGACTTAAACCTGCTGAGGAGAGAGAACTTTTTTCTTTTTAAGTCTTTTAAAAATCTATTTTTCTCTGTAGATTTGAATACTTACCAGTCCTCAAGTAGTAGGGCTCTTGGCTAGAGGTAACCCAATTTTACAGATCCTGTAAATTTGTTCGTTTTTCAGCCTGACGTTTAATTAGTAGCTTATTGGTAAAGAGTTTGATAATGAGTGTGTGCTAAAACAGATATAATGTGCTATTATATTTGCACATATTGAAGTTTCCAATTTGGAATTTTAAAATACGTATTTAAACAGTCTTCTTTCTCACAGCAAACACATATTGATTTACCTTAACAGAGCAGCCTGTGAATAATGTGACAGTATTAATTATTCTTGAGATTGTCAATGAGCAGGTTGGATAATTGTAACGCTATTAAGGCTAATATTTTGTAAAATAAGAGTTGGGGTTTTCAGAAAACTTTTCCTCTTTCAATTCATTGCCTTGTGGTTGCTGTTTTAACTGAGGATGAAAGAAGTCTTTCTCAGAGGACTCAAATTTCTTTATATTTATTCCCCAACCTGGGTTCCATGCAAATCTCAAATACTAACTTGTATTTTTTTTTTTTTTTTTTTTTTTCTGTTCAGATGAGTGTCAAATGCCTGAACACTTTTGGATGGTGAAGCTCCTGGGTCCTATAAACTGTCTCTGAAGTTAATAGGAGTTTTGCTGTCTTGAGACAGTTTCAGACCTTATGCCATTTACATAATAGGTTTTCAGCTGAGTGGATTATATGACTTAATGTTATGGTTTAATATTTTTATTTGCAGTGTCCAAGAACTTTTTTGAGGCATTTCACTCATTACAGTTATCTCAAGTTTTCCATAATTTAGATTTTTCAGTCACAAGTTGATCTGAGAGCAGAACTTAAATTGAATTCTGTTACCCATTTTTAAAAGCACATAGGTGGTATAAAAGTTGCCTTTTAAAAGAGGTGCTTTGGGCTCAGGTATGTCAGTGTTAGTCATATAGATTGAGGAAGTAGTCACTAGACATACTAACATGATGATAAAATTTAAAATTTAACACAAGGATGAATACTTAGCATTTAGTTTCTTCTTTCTGTGATATTTTTCCTAGCAAGAACTATATTATGTATTGGCATTCTCCTGTGTTCTCAGTTTTTAGACTAAAATCTGTGAAAGTGACCATGCTTTAAAATGAAAGGTATTAAGTAGGAGTTACTTATAACTTGTTTTGAATAGCTAAATATCTGTGATTCATTGTATGTCATAATGCCTATCTCAAGCTTTTGAGATTGCTTTGCCTGTGAATTTCATTAAATGGCATAGGCATATTTATGTAGTATATTTACATGCATAAGATAGTAAACTAAAATGCCTTCCTAAAGTGCATCATTCCACAATGTTTTCATTATATGTGGTAGTTATGCCTAATTTTAAAAATAACAGTATTTCTCTAGTATTCAGATAATCCTGTATTCAGGTACTCAAAAGGTATATAGTTTATAAATTTAACATCCTTTAACCCTAAACAAATATTTTGTACCCTAAACAAATTCAGTGTGGTTAACTTTTTACCATTAAAAAATTAATGGTTAAAAAAATGAATGAATCATTGGTCAAGATAGATTCAATGTACTATGTAAAAGATGATAAGTTACTTTTTGGTAACATGTTTATTCTTGAGAAAGCTGATGTTTTGAGGGCTTTTCTCTAAACTTCCAACTGAAGATATTAGTAGATGGAGTATGATTTTGGTCTTCAAGTTTTTAAAATGTAAGCGTGTGTGTGTGTTTGTTTATTTTTAAAAAGATTTTATTTATTTATTTGAGAGAGAATGAGAGAGAAGGAGAGCATGAGAGGGGGGAGGGGCAGAGGGAGAAACAGACTCCCCGCTGAGCAGGGAGCCCTCTGCAGGACTGGATCCTGGAACTGTGGGATCATGACCTGAGCTGAAGGCAATTGCCCAACCAACTGAGCCACCCAGGCATCCTCTGTGTGTGTGTGTTTGTGTGTGTGTTTGAAAGGGTGAATGTAGCATCATGTGTATGAGAAGAATTAAAAAAAAAAAAAAAAAAAATCTTTCCTGAACAGGCTAATGGAAATGTTACTTTGTTCTTGGCACATATAGTGAGACTGTTACAAGAAATGAGAATACCAAAGAAGTAAGCTTTTAAATTGTGAGGAGTCTTCAAGGAAGTGAACCTTTAAATTAAAATAAGTCTGCTAGTTATTTGTTTGTTTTTATGCTGAACATTAGACAAAAATGCTCTGTTTCCAGTTACTTAAAAGAAAAAACAAAACAACTTAGTTTCCCTAATGGAATCATTTGCCTTTAACTGTTGCGTATAGATTCCCAGCGGCGATGGCAAAACAGATTTTAAATTCCTCTCTGTTCACAGGTGCATAGTGTTCCCATATTTTGGAAATCCAAGATTAAGTGGATTTGGCTAACTCTAGCTTGTTAGGGACAGATGGCTGCTTTAAACAGGTGTCACTTTCATTTCTAGTGCATTGTGTTGGGACTTACAGTGGTTCACAAAAGGGCTGTCTGAAGCAGGTGGCATCCTTTGCTTTTGTCCTTAGTAAAATATACTTTCGGAGTTAATTATTTTCCTAGGAATTTTTTTTCTTTAAGTAGAAGTTTTGAACTATTCAAATTAAGAGTCATAATTTAATACAACTTTTATTTCTGATTATCATTCTATTTTCAAGTTGTATAAGTTGCAGACCCTTTCAGAAAACACTTAAAAATTCTTGGAAGTAATGGTAAATTCCCTTTGAATCCAGAAAAAAGTACTCAGGAGCACTTACACAATCAGTTAAAATGATCTGAAGCAAAAAGCCAAGGCAGATTTAAATGAAGTGAAATTTGGTTAACATGACAAGCCATGCCATCCTTAAAGAATTTTTTTTTTTGACAGCATTTTTAAGTTGAATGAAAAGTGTTGGAAACCAGTATTGATTTTGTTTGTTCATTATTTTAAATATTTTCAAACTAAAACATTTTCCTGACCTACTTCATTTGTTGCTATAACATTTTTAATGGTCTTTTTAAGTGAAAATTGTTTTTAAGCATTAATGTTTAAAAATATGTACTGGAGTAAATAAAAGAGTATCAGCTTATTGATTTCTAAGGTTCATTTTTACTTTGATTCTATCCTTTTTTGTGGGAATTTTATACATCTTAGAACAGATGCAGCAGAGGGTGCTGTGCTGTTTGCAACATGAGATTATCAGTACTAAAAATGTGAACTGATTAGAACTTTAAAGAAAAAATGTTAATTATATATGCATTCAAGCATATAATAGCCTTATTTCTATTGAGTTTGAATTTAATATGCTGTCTTAATTGGCAGTTTTGTACCAAAGCCTGTCTCTGTACTGGTATATATTAGCACAACGTAAAGTAATATCAAGATTGATACTTTGGCATAGTTTGAATGTCAGCATTAGTCCTTTAGGTATATGCATTGAACATCATCCTATGGAGGTCTGTCAATCTCTGTCTCAAAAATTTAGGTTACCCTGAGAAACATACTATTTTGGCTGTATGGCTCTGTACTCCGTAGACTGGGTATTATTGGCACATATCGATATATTGTATATTAAAATGTTTTTATATGGCATAATTTAATAATAAGCTTTTATAGTATGATTTTTAAAAACTACCTCAAAAGTATAAGTGTTAATAATAGTTGTTAGGCTACTTAACAACAATAATAATATTAAAGAATTGTCTGGAGGATTCAGTCCCCACTTGATGCTGTTGGAGTAGTCTTGTTTGAATATTTAATTTGGCTTTAGCGTTACCTGAAAAGTTTTAGATTCTTTTCCCTATTCTCTGCCATATATTTCTAAACTAGAAGTGGTTGGATATTGTTTTCTGTATCTGATTACTTGTTTAGCGTGATTTTTTTAGGAGAACCACTGAATCCAATCTCTTAGGCTCTTCTTGCATCACTGACTTTCCTCCTTCAGCAGCATGTACTCTAAAAGACAAATACTGAAACAGTGGTAGTCAGTGTCTTTCTCAAGTAAGATTAGAAAGATATAGTTATGTAAGTTTTTTTTTCTCCAGATAACAGATTTTTGGATTGATCTATACCATTACTCCACATTTAACTACAATTCGCAAAATATATTTTTTAAAAGTCCCTTTATAAGACATTGTACTTCATGTGTTGGAATGTCACAAAGAATCAGAAACATCAATAGAGAATAACTGTTTTTAAGCATGGCTTTTGTTAAAACAGGTTAGGCATTTTTCTTTTACATTGTGGTCTTGTCGTTTACCAGTTAGTTTCTGCCGTTAAGATTTTTAAAGTATATGAGATTGTTTTAAAAACTTTGTATTTGAAATTTTGTACTTAATGAAAACCAATCAGTTAAAAATGGAAATAGATTTAGAGTATCAAGTAGATATATGCTTTGTCCTTTAAATGGAGTGATAGGATAGGGATATTGGTTAAGAACACAGCCTTTAGGGTCAGGTTTCAGATGATCTTATTAGCTGTGGGAACTTGGATAAGTTATTGAGCTTAATTTAGCCTCAGTTTTCTCATCTGAAAAATAGGATCAACATTACCTGCCTTACAGGGTTTTGTGAAGGCTGATGATAATTCATGTAATGTGCTTTGCTCACTATTTGATGCAGAGTACATGCTCAGTACACTTTGATTCTTATTATGAGAGACTACTGAGAAGATAACTTTTTAAATCTTTTTGCCATCTAAGAGTTCTTTTGAAATGTTCCTGATCATCTCCTCGGTGGGCCCTAAGTTTTCAAAGTTTTTGCCCAGTAATGTACACTCATTAAATAACTGTTCTCTCCTTCCCAAAGATGTGAAGCTGTTTGAATTACTGTGAAATTTGGATTACTACTTGTTAACCAGTTTTGTTATTACACTGACTTAATATCATGTTAGCCCAAAGTTATGTTTTAGTTTTACTCTGCAGCCTTATTATAATGGCATTCTTTTACTGCATTTGGACAAATCTCCTGGTCTGGGAATCTCAGACTGAGAACTCATAATGCAACATTTCATAAACTCTTACAATTCCCATTGTCCATTTCATCGTCCAATTTATATTTTCCTTTTCACATCTGTTATACATGAATTCATTTGAAAACATTTTGTGCCCTTTTTATAGACTTTATAAAAATGTAGTCATTAATATGTACTGACAATAAATAGCTGTATAAAGATGAGTTCATTGAGGAATTATTCTGCAGTTTTATAATGCACTGCTGAGAATTGTTATCTTACTAAGGGTAGAAAAATGTGTGACGTCACCACTTGTATACCTGTAGCAATAAGTAATTTTGGAATAATCGCCAACCCCAGTCTTGAGGTATAAAGTAACCTTGGAATGTTACGCAGTAAAACATAATGTGAAATTATAGAGGAAAAATGTCATCTTTGGTGCTCTTTCCTTGACTCTCCAAGATGTTTAAAGAAACAGTTGGCTGCCCTACTGTCTCTAACGTCGCTATCTAGTAATTTGCTATATATCTTTTTTTCTAAGCATTTTGGCTGAGAATGATTTTTTTTTTTTTTCCATTTTAGAGTGATCTAGATTAGCTAGTCCTGATCTTTCTCAAACTGGAAATGTGATTTATACATCCCAGTTGAAAGTTGACTCAAAACCTCATGTCCTCTTTCTTGCTGAAGCCTTGTATAACTATAGCACGGCTTTCCTGCCTGCCTCGCTCATCTTACCTGTTCTCGTTCTCCCCACTCCTGCTAAGTGTTTAATTACATGACTCTTTTTACATTATTTTTATAGACAATTAGTCCCAATATATGAAGTAGCAGACTCCCAGCTCAGCCATCTCCTCTGCTGCTTTTTTCCCAGTGAATTTCACACCCATTTTAAAAGGAACTTTTGGGGAAAAGCCAGGGAACATGACTTTGATGGCAAGGTTATCCCGTCATTATTTTCTTACAGGTTCTATCTGTCTGACTGCCCTCTTGAACAAATACGTATTCTTGTTCCACTAATGATGTAACCTGAGCATGATTTTGCTCCAGGAGGCTCCCGTCCTCGTCTTGGCTAGGTACTGGCCTCTGGCTAAGCGCTTTAGTTTAAATCTCTCGTCTAGCCCCCAAATATTATGTTTGCACATCACATATGCCTGCCCATTGCTGACTCTTAATCCCTAGATACTTCTTTCTCACTACTTTTATTAGAGGCTGTAATACCCAGTCAGTACTGCTTGCCTTTGCTTTGCTCGGTCGGGACGACCAGAGAGGTTCTTGATCCTGTTGAGGCAAAAATGGGGAAGGGCTGGTAGGAGCCGAGCCCAGGAAAACTAACAGTGAGGCAACTCGCCTGAAAATGAAAGTGCTTTAGCTGGTGAGAGGAGACAGATCCGTGGAGAAGGAGTGTGGATGGAGAGAGGAGAGAGGGGAATGACACTGAGAAACAAAGGTCTGCAAAATTGCCACCCAAAGGACAGAACAGAAGGGAGAACCCAGGTCTGTTGGGGGACTCAGTGTACCACTACCTGTAAAACCTTAGGCTGCTCACGTCAACCCTCTGGGTCTCAGTTTCTCTGTCTGAAAAATGAAACACTAGGGCTCTGTGATCTCTCAAGCCCTGCGAGCACGAATAGTCTAGGATTCCATGGCAAGATTGGCACTGGTCAGAGGGAAACGTGACGATAACAGGGAGCCGGGAATTGGTACTTCCTTGACCAATGGACTGAGAGGCTGTCGTTTTGCTTGCCTTTTCTTTCTTCTCCTAAGAGCAACAGGGAAAGAAAACCCAGAGCCTGGGTCAAGCATCATGGCCATACCCGTGGCACAGTCTCAAAGGGTCCCACCATTTTAGTGGCCCCCATAGGGAGCCGTGGCCAAGTGCCCTGGTTTGCTCACCCACATAGGAATTAGCTGAGCCTCACGGCTTGAGCTCCTGCCCAGCCAGCTTCGCTATGTCTGTGTGCCAGACAAGTGTCTGACAGTTGGGGCTCCTGCCTGTTGCTCTCCAATGAGATATTTAAAACGGGACGTAATTTCCCCAGTCTGTGGATAGGCAGTTTGACAGAGCGAGAGAGGGAGAGAGATAGAGAGAAGGAGGGAGGAAGGGAGGGAGGAGAAGGGATAGCATGAGCGCTCTCATTAGAAGCAATAAAAATTCAGGTTTCTGTTTATCTCATTTTTCAACATTTCTCCCCCAGTTATTATAGCCTTGACTTTTTCTTCTCTTTATGCTATTCAGCTGCTTTTGAAAAGAACTAAAGTCCTGTCAAGGAGTCTGGGCAAGTGCCTTTGGATTACTTCGGGGCCCTGCTCTGGGAAGCATTCCCCTCATCTACACTCATATTTTTTTTCTATTTTTTCCATCGGTGATACTTACTGCTTTCT
Organism: Potos flavus; assembly: GCA_028534135.1. Taxonomy (NCBI): domain Eukaryota; kingdom Metazoa; phylum Chordata; class Mammalia; order Carnivora; family Procyonidae; genus Potos; species Potos flavus. Next base: position 74,493,281 of record CM052892.1, on the reverse strand, counting down.
TCCCCTGAATATCGTTTATACTTAAATAAGCATTGTTTTTGTTCAAGTTTGGTGGCAGAAAAAATAACGTGTCTTTCGGTCAAGAAGTATGCTTTTTCATAAGATTTTACTTGTCAATTTGGCAACTAGACTTCAAGATTTTAGAGCATTGCAGACCACGGAAGGAAGCGTCTCTTGCATTAGTTCAAGATAAGTCTTCTATTCTGCTGTATCTTACGTCTTTTACCGATCTAATAAGTGTACGGAAGGTTAATAGATTGTAAATATTGTTGCTTTTAAAACTATTTTTATTGATTTACATAAACATATTCAAGTGTCTGAACTGTGTCCAGATTCCAACACTTGATAGCTTTTCGTAATTTCAGATGTAATAACCATCATTCTTAAAAATGTATCTGGCCTTCTTTAGTCTCAGTCATCATAGTTTATTTCGATATGCAAAACCATTTTAGAAAGTCCTTGCTTACCACTTGTTTCTTTCTTCTGCTTTAGTTGTGGGACGGTGGGTGAGGGAGGTTACTGGAGAGAGGCAGGAAGAAGAGATATGTTTAGAAATCGTATCCTGTTTTCATTGTTAATTAGATACCAGTGCACTGCATACGTACCCAGTCCTTTTTTTCTGGACAGGGAAGTTTTGGTGGGAGTGGGGCTTGAGGGGGGAGCCGTGGACATGGGGACGGGGAGGCAGAAGTGACTCAGGACATCCAGTGTTTCTTCTGCTTCTCTTTGCTTTTCAGCTGTAGTGTTGTACAGAGTACACGTACTTTTGTGAGGATAGGGTCTTACTACTTTCTGTTTATCAGTGATCCTTTTCTCCCTAAAGACTTCCTCTCTCTGTATATGCCTGTCCCTTAGTGCATTAGTAGATGTGCAATAATATTCTTCTAAGGAGCCTATATTGTGATTTGGTCATGCACAGTTTTTTAGAAAGGTAGGAATAAAAGGAGTATTGGAAAAATCTAATTTGTGTGCCAGATAATGGAAATGACGTTTCAGATCCCCCTCTCTCCATTTTACTTTGGGTAGATTGTTTTGTGAGTGTATTTTTTTTTGCAACAGAACCTTGGTTTTTCCCCTTGCTCCTATTCAGGTTGACATTTTAAGGAACCAAAGAGTATACTCTGTCACATCAGGCTTTCACTGATTGGCATCTGATTATGTCTGATGACAGTCTTGGAGATGAGTTTTAATGAAGTGTCAGTGTAAAGGTCATTAATAAAAAACACATGAAGAGCTACTCTCCTAGTGGTCTTAAAATCACCTTTACCATTTTAAATGTACAGTATATGTTTTGATGTGGCATAATGAAAACCCAACAGGAAAAAACTAATACACAGACACAGATAAAGTTAGAATTCTTTGCTTTATAACGAGGTCATATTGCATGCTTCTAAATGACATTTTAAAACATTTTGCCTAGAAAGGCATTTTATAGTTTTTAGGGTGGACATATATTAAGAAAAATAGAAGTTAGCTTACATATTGTGTTTCGTGTACACGTGTGTTTGTATACGTGTAGGTCTTTAGAAAGTCATTTTAACGTTTATTTTGCTTGGTGTTTCAGAACTTTGGTCAGTACGACATTTGCTCACTAGTGTTTGCATTTATACGTGTCTTTTAACAATATTAGGAACCACTCTAGTGCTGTTTTCTTGAGGCAGAGAAAATCGAGGGAAATGTTTGACTTAAGTTCTTTGAATGACCTTTGTGTGATTTGGGGAACAACTTTCAATAGTGCTTCAACATTTTATAAAGATTTTTAGAGGCTACCTTTAGTTAATAAAGGCCATAAATGCTGAAGTTGAATTCATTACAGTTAAAGACAAAAATTGTAATTCATTCCAATTATAGTAGATTAAGATATTATACTGCTGGATCAACATTTGATCTGTTCCTTTATTTTTAGAAGTCTGCCGAGTTTTGAAATTTAAAACCTTTTAAATAATGTTGAATGAGTAGCACTCTATAATAGATGTGGCTTTATATTTCAGCAAAGGTTTGAGAGCCATATGGCTTGGAAGTGAGGTGGGATTTTGTTTCTGAAATTGGAAGGTGATGCATTTTAATATTTTGATGGGGTTAGACTTGCTGGAGCATTTATTAGTTTTGATAGAAATGCAAGTGACGGTGGACTAGAGATGTAGATCAGAGTATTGGTGAGAGGAGGTCACAGTAGCTGTCCAGAAACTCGACTCACCTCCAGTCCTGGTGCCCTTGATAAACTTTGAAATAAAAGGTTCTTGCTTGGATAGTATGAGTTTCTTATTCTGTTGTGTTTTTGTTAATTTTCATTGCTGTCTGGAATTTCCCAATCCCGCAGCACGGTCTTGTGACGCATTATACGTGGGATTTGGATGTTACAGTTTACCTTTTGGTTTATAAACCTTTAAAAGAATGCCAAGAGATGATACCCAATGCCCAGAACAACACCCTGATCTGAAGGAATAGGGTAAGAATGAGGGTGAATCGGGGAAATCTAAAATTTGATTCAAAAGCGTGCTAGCAGAGGCCTCAGGTAATTGGGTACGTTTGTCTGTAAGCTTGTAGTTCTATGTTGTTGCCCTTTAGCTTTATTTTTGGATGAGGAATTAAAGGATTTATATCAATTTGTATTTAGTGCCTATACTATTTTGGTTAATTTAGGAATCCTGAAGACTCAGGATTTCATTGGGTTTTAGGGACTATTTTGAAAGAAAAGGGAAAAATAAGGTATTAGACCAAAATTACATATTCCCAGCTGTGTGAACATATTTCTTAAGGATTCAAATTGTGGAGGGCTACAGAAATGACAGAGATGGTATTTGGGAATCAAAAAGGATGAAAAAGGTAGAAGGAGATATTGAAAATATAGTTAGATGAAATTAGTGAAGAATTCTAAAATAGAGATAAAGTGGATAAATCAGCATTTGATTGATGACATAATTTGTTGGATGAACGTTTGTTGTTTTTGCCTTGCGATTTTGACTAATAGGGGATGCTTGCACTTTGTTGAAAATGTTTTTAATATTTTGTTGAAAATATTTATAGTAAGGCTGTGGGACCTTTAACTGTTATTGCTTGGGGTTTAACTTTGACTTAGTGTTGTATATAGAAAAGCATTAAGTTGAGATGTTGCATTGGAGTTTCCTTGTAGTTATTTTATTATTACAAAGTTATATAATAGACAGTAGTATATGAAATATACAAAATTAATATATTCAACTGGGATCTCATTAGCTTATGTGATATCTAAAGCAGTTTACATTTGGGAAGCCAATATATAGTGGAAAACTGTATACCAGGGGCGCCTGGGTGGCTCAGTTGGTTAAGCATCTGCCTTCAGCTCAAATCATGATCCTAGGGTCCTGGGATGGATCCCTGAGTTGGGCTCCCTGCTCAGTGGCGAGCCTGCTTCTCCTTTTCCCTCTGCCCCAAGCCCCTGCTTGTGTGCCCTCTCTGTCTGTCTGTCTCTCTCATTTGCCTTTGCTTTATCTCAAATAAAAAAAAAAAAAGAAAACTGTATACCATAAATGTATATAGTCTTAAAACTTCCTTATTTTGGAATTTTTAAAACTTACATTGAAGTAGAGAGAACAGTAGAATAAACCCCCATGTGCCCAACACACATATTTAACAATTCATACCTCCTGTTGTTCTTACAGCTATATAATTTGAAATATTTGTTTATTGAAATAAACTTGAATCCTTCCTTATTCTGAAAAAATTTAAATTTAACGTTAAGAAGGACTCAATGGAGGCTTGAAACAATGCTTACGTTCTGTTTAAGATAAAATGGTTGAGAATGATTGATCTTCATCAATCCTTATGTCGTTTCTTCTCAGAATAACATTTCTAAATCAGGAAGTTTGTTCTCAGTTATTTGTCAAGTGTTTTGCTTAGTAGTTCCAGGCTCTCCTATGTGAAATCTGACCTGTCGGTATAAAAGCACAAGGACAGCAGCTCATGTTTGCGGGACACAGGAAGACAGCTGTGTGAGATACACGTCTCAGAGGTGAAATGGTGTTAATCTTTTGTACATTCTTGTAACCTGTGTGTAGGTAGATTTGGATGAACCATTAGAACGATTCTGTAAGTTGATCAGGGAAGAGAACCAACTACTAAGATACTCCATTCATAGGTAGCAGCTCTGTTACGGGACATAATGGAATATAAAGAAAGAGACATCCATTGGCGAGAGCTAATATACTGATAACTTAGGCCACCATTCGAAGCAGTTTAATATCTTCCGATTCACTGCCTCAGGGAATGAAGAGGGCTCCTTAGTTTTTTTATTTAACTGAGGTCAGGTATGAAAGCAGCTTATTTTCTAATGCTAGAGTCTATAGCAAAAAAAAAAAAAAAATCCGTTATTCATGTTGGAAATTATTTTGAAATGAGCAGACTAACATGTATAACAAACAATGATTAATGGCATTTTAATAAACAACACAAGATGTAGACCTAAATCTTTATTTGAAAGCTGATGTTTTCTTGTTGTTTAAATTTAATTAAATGAATAAGGCATGAAGAAGTAAATTCATTACATTAAATAAGGCCTGCCTTTTTTGGTTATGTAACTTTAATTGCTAGACTTCTTTCTGATCCAAAAGGTACCATAGAGGGGCGCCTGGGTGGCTCAGTTGATGAAGCATCTAACTCTTGATTTCGGCTCAGGTCATGGTATCAGGGTCGTGAGATCGAGCCCCTAGTTGGGCTCTGCGCTGGGTGTGGAGCCTCCTTAACCTCCTTAAGGTTCTCTCTTTGCCTCTTCTCCTGCCTCCCCCTCTCTTTCTTCCCTCTCTTAAACAAAAAAAAAAAAAAAAAGACAAAAGGTTCCATAGAAAAGTATATGACTTAATAAAATCTATTGGCAGTCTTTTAAAATATTTCTGCTATGGGTGACTGCTAGCCAGACAGAATGGTAAAGTGATATAAAATATACCGAGTGATGTACTAATTAAATGATCTTATCCCATAACTAAACTACCATTTCTTTTCTCAAAGGGTTATAGTTAATTCTTTCTGCCATTAAGAAACATCTAAGTTATAGATTCTAATAACATTTAAATTACTAGATTCTCACATATTTAAGCTTTCCAAAAGTAGATAGAAGATGTGATGTATATAAGAGAATGCCAGTATAAAGCTTAATCAGCCAGTGTTTGAACAAAGCATAAATGTAACCCTGCAAAACAAATGATGGAATACACGTTAATTTCACTGGTACTTACACAGAAGATTTTTTTGCGAACTTAATGCAACATCATTGTAAACATTATTTGTAATAACGTTTTCGGTGCTTTTTAGATACCTCAAAATCAAAGTATAATTTTATTTGGCTTTTTGTTATTTTACATTCAATATAGTGTCAGTAAAAGCACTGGTAATCTTATTCTAACGTTTACAAGTTTTTAAAAAATGTGACTACTCCATTTATGCCGTATGACGTAATTTAAAAACAAGCCATTTCCAATGTGAAAAATGTAATAATAGTCCACTTACTCTATTTTGGAGTAACTTCCCAAGAGCAAACAACTTAATATTCTAGTTTGGAAGAACACCTTGTACAGAAAAGCTTTATCCAAGAATTGTTATTTCAGAACTTGACCCTGAGTGCAGACCAGTTAAGCTTTTGGGTCTGGAGCTGGAACCTCAGACCCCCTATGATAAGTGTCTTCCTCCCTTGGGCTCAACTTCAGCCTCTCTCCCTGTTTCTACGTAACTGTCCTACTGCCTTCTTCCGCGGAGCCTTTACTATGTCTGGCTCTGCACAGCTGACCAAAGGGCGCATCCAGGGTGCTAGAGTAGAGATTAAAGAGGTGAAAAAGTCCATCATTAGAGCTACACACATGCTTCTGAATGGCACAAATATGTGGGATTCCAGCAGACATAATTAGGATGTTTTATTTTAGAATCAGAAATGTTCAGTTGGAACAGACTTCAGAGGTTAGGTAGGCCAATCCCCTCCATGCTTATTTTATTTTTTTATAGAAAAAGCAAATTAAAGTTTTATAATCCCATAAGGTTTGAATACATATCTTAATTTTTTATTATTTCCAACTGTAAGTGTTGGCATACAGCTCATTCTTTAATTGCTTTGTTTTGGAATGACATAGAAATCAAATTTTAAAATATTTTTCCAAATCATAAATAGGCTGAATATTAAGGGAAAATACCATTTTTGCTAGATTTTTTAAAAACAGAATGTTCTACACGTTTGGATTTCTCCTTGCTGGGTATTAGTGACGTATGTCATAATCAGTATATTCAGGTAAATAAGTCTCACACTGGACTCGCGCCTCTGCTTTCTTGATGAGGGCTACAGGGGTACTAATCATCCTAACGATCTTTGTAAAAAGCGGTGAATTATTAATTTTAAAAACTGAAACATTTGTTCCTGTAGGTCATCCTAGAGAACAAAAGTAAAATGCTGGCAGCTGATGTCGGTGGTACAAGCTGAGACTTGCCCGGCTGGGCTCTCAAGGTGTTGCAGCGCTCAGTGAGAGAGCCAATAGAATGAGAATGTGCAGGGACTGCCCTTTATTCCATAGCAACCGGAAGCCGCACCAGCAGTCATGTTATTGTATGACTTCTCATTTCCTTAATCTGAATTTTTGGAGGGATATGTTGTTTACCGATCAATAGTAGGAGACTGGCAGGAATAAGTAATTACCAAGATTTTGCCTTATTTTATCGTGTGTGTGTGTGTGTGTGTGTGTGTGTTATGTAAGTACATCTGTGAGGTCCCACTTGAACTTAGTTTTGGTACCCTATTTTGTGGTAAAGATGCACGATCTGAGCACTAACCCTGTTGATTATTTGAAACCATCCATCCAAGAGAGACCCAAGAAAATGACAAATAATCGAACTTTCGAGCAGCAATGTGATGCTCTTACCAGCCTCATTTGTTGTACCAAATCTGAAAGGATACATTTATATAGAACAGGAGTCGGTTTCCTATAGGGGAAAGCCATTTGTCATTTGCTCTTAACAAGGTAAGTCCCCGTGGACAAACCTTTCTTGTAAAGCTGTTCCCTTTGGATTTATCTTCACCTTCAATAAAAAGAGATATGATAAACAAAGGTATGATGAAATATTAGTTAGCTCTTGCATTTTTACCTAGAAGTTCCTCATTCTTAGTCTTTATGATTTCTTTTTTTTTTTAATTTAATGCTGCGATTTCATCTGAATTGAGAGACTCCAAATACAATGCGTTAAATCAAATTACTCTCTATTAAATAAAGAAAAGGGTTTTTTTTTGGGTGGGGGCGGAGATCTAAATCATTTAGTTTAGAGTGAACTGTATTCCTGATCTGCCAACGTACCTACTGGTTGGAAGGAAAAATACAAATGTTAAGAGGGTAATTCAGATGAAAAGTGAGTGCTAGATTCTTGGAAGTCGTAAACTGAGATTTGAATATAGAGATTCAGTTACTGTAGTACCTAAATACTAGGCTGCTGTGTTTGTTGGGTATAAAGGGGAAGAATCTAAAACATGGAATATATTCTTAATATCTTACAAATTTATAATCTGGATAAAATTTTACTGAAAGTGTTTCTAAATATGGATTAATGGAATCCTCTAAAAAGAAGGTACTTGGGATGTTTATTTTTTATTTTTTTTTATTATGTTATGTTAGTCACCATTCAGTACATCATTAGTTTTTGATGCAATGTTCCATGATTCATTGTTTATATATAACACCTAGTGCTCCATGCAATCCGTGCCCTCCTTAATATCAGTCACCGGGTTAACCCAACCCTCCACCCCCTCCCTTCTAAAACCCTCAGTTTGTTTCTCAGAGTCCATAGTCTCTCATGGTTCATCTCCCCCTCTGATTTCCCTCCCTTCATTTTTCCCTTCCTTCTCCTAATGTCCTCCATGCTATTCCGTATGTTCCACAAATAAGTGAAATCATATGATACTTGTCTTTGTTTGCTTGACTTATCTCACTCAGCATAATCTCCTCCAGTCCCATCCATGTTGATGCAAAAGTTGAGTATTCATCCTTTCTGATGGCTGCATAATATTCCCTTGTATATATGGACCACATCTTCTTTATCCATTTGTCTGTTGAAGGGCATCTCGGCTCTTTCCACAGTTTGGCTATTGTGGACATTGCTGTTATGAACACTGGGGTGCATGTGCCCCTTCTTTTTACTATATCTATATCTGGGGCAAATACCCAGTAGTGCAATTGCAGGGTCATAGGATAACTCTATTTTTAACTTTTTGAGGAACCTCCACACTGTTTTCCAAAGTGGCTGTATCAACTTGCATTCTCACCAACGGTATAAGAGGGTTCCCCTTTATCTACAACCTCTCCAACATTTGTTGTTTCTTGCCTTGTCAATTTTTGCCATTCTAATTGGTATAAGGTGATACCTTAATGTGGTTTTGATTTGAATTTCCCTGATGGCTAATGATGTTGAACATTTTTTCATGTGTCTATTAGCCATTTGTATGTCTTCTTTGGAGAAATGTCTGTTCATGTCTTCTGCCCATTTTTTGACTTGATTATTTGTTTTTTGGGTGTCGAGTTTGAAGACTTCTTTATAGATCTTGGATACCAGCCCTTTATCTGATATGTCATTTGCAGATATCTTCTCCCATTCCATAGGTTGCCTCTTTGTTTTGTTGACTGTTTCCTTTGCTGTGCAGAAGCTTTTTATCTTGATGAAGTCCCAAAAGTTCATTTTCGCTTGTTTCCCTTGCCTTTGGAGATGTGTCTTGAAAGAAGTTGTTGTGGCCTGTGTTGAAGAGGTTACTGCCTATGTTCTTTTCTAGGACTTTGATGGATTCCTGTCTCACATTGAGGTCTTTCATCCATTTAGAGTTTATCTTTGTGTGTGATATAAGCGAACGGTTGAGTTTCGTTCTGTATATAGCTGTCCAATTTTCCCAGCACCATTTATTGAAGAGACTGTCTTTTTTCCATTGGTTATTTTTCCTGATTTGTTGAAGATAAGTTGACCATAGAGTTGAGGGTCATCGGGGCTCTCTACTCTGTTCCACTGGTCTATGTGTCTGTTTTTGTGCCAGTACCATGCTGTCTTGGTGATCACAGCTTTGTAATATAGCTTGAAACCAGGCAACGTGATGCCCCCAGCTTTGTTTTTCTTTTTCAACATTTCCTTGGCGATTTGGGGTCTTTTCTGGTTCCATACAAATTTTAGGATTGTTTGTTTCAGCACTTTGAAAAATGCCATTGGTATGTTGATCAGGATGGCGTTGAAAGTATAGGTTTGCTCTGGGCAGGATAGACATTTTAACAATGTTCATTCTTCTGATACATGAGCATGGAATGTTTTTCCATCTTTTTGTGTCTTCTTCAATTTCTTTCATAAGTTTTCTGTAGTTTCTAGAGTTTAGATTCTTTACCTCTTTGGTTAGGTTTATTCTAAGGTATCTTACGGTTTTTGGCGCTATTGTAAATGAAATTGATTCCCTAGTTTTCTCTTTCTACAGTTACATTGTTAGTGTATAGGAAGGAAACTGATTTCTGTGTACTGATTTTGTATCCTGTCCCATTACTGAATTTTTTTTTAAAGATTTTATTTATTTATTTGACACAGAGAGAGACAGCAAGAGAGGGAATACAAACGGGGAGAGTATGAGAGGGAGAAGCAGATTTCCTGCTGAGCAGGGAGCCCGATGTGGGGCTTGATCCCAGGACCCTGGGATCTGATCTGGGCTGAAGGCAGACGCTAATGACTGAGTCCCTCAGGCGCCCCACACATTACTGAATTGCTGTATGAGTTCTAGTAATTTGGGGGTGGAGTCTTTTGGGTTTTCCACATACAATATCATGTCATGTATGGAGAGAGAGTGTTTGACTTCTTTGCCAAGGGATGTTTTCAAATAGCCCAGAGTTTTCTGTTTCTTCAGGTCAGTATATTTTAGGATTGCTCATTGTCTACTCCGCAGAATCATTTAAGAAATATTCACCGAGTGCCGTAAAACCATGATAGTGCTGTTAGGAAGCTTACAGTCTAGTGTACATTTTCAAACTCACACTCACCACTCTGCTCTCTAGCTTCTCTTCCCTGGCTGGGGCTGGTGTGTGGGTGTTGCGTAATTGGTTAAGAGCATGAACTTTAGAATGCACAGTCCTGGCTTTGAATTTCAGCTCTGGTACTGATTAGTCGTTTCACTTTAGGCAGATTACTCAAGCTCTGTGAAATAGAGCTAATAAGATCTACCTTCAAAGACTGTTTTAAAGTTTCCATCAGAGGACATAGGCAAATAGCACTGTGTCTGACACGTCAGGGCTCAGTACGTGGCATTTGCTGCGAGTCCCCTGAATTTTTCCTGGCCATTTCCCTGTAACTTAGTTCTCATCCTTTATTCTGCTTAGAATGTGTTTCCCGCCCTAGTTAAATTCATCTTTTCTAAATTAGAGTGGTTCCTAACTTGAAGAGTTCACTTCTAATGTATGTCTTAACCTGCTACTGATTGGGAATTGTGGTTTATATTTTTGTTTATAAATATTTGATCTTTCCAAATTGTTTGTCAGCTTCCTGAAGGCAGAAGACTACATGATAGTTGCTCCAACTCAGCACAAAACCCAATGTCCTTTCTTAGTAGAAGTAATCAGTGAGTAATTACTGAACCTCAGATTATCTTCACCTTTAATCAAATTGTAGAAAACAGGGTTAACCATTTAATGATTTTGTCTAGCCCCGATTTTATAATGACCAGAGCAATGCATTTTTTTTTTTACTCCAAATGGATTTGTTTATTTTTTTAGAAATGGATTTAATGGCGTAAATTCATGAATTTGGGATATTTCTTCAAATACAGCATCATCTTATAGTAGATTTTGGCTGACCTTAAGTCTCTTTTTCTTTTACCTTTTCAGATGACATTTTGTTAACTAACTCTCTAGGTGTATATGAATTTCATACTTATACATGTATATGTATGTGTGTGTGTGTCTGAAATTTTAGACTTGCCTGGGATTTCCTTAGTGTCTGATAAAACTAATTTCTTAGTTTCAGAAGTTGGTGAGTGACTTTTAGGATGTAGTACCTTCTTCCTTTTTTCTGGTTATGGCAGGGTATGGGAATTCCTAATTCTGCTTATTATGGGAGAATCATGGTGGAGGGCATTATGAGAACGTTGTTTTTTGGGGGGCTACGTGGAATACGCCAAGCCTCTTGAATTTCACCTTTTGCTGCCTAACTTCACTGTTCCCGTTGGGATGTCAAAAGTGCAGAATCAGGACTTGAGTTCCAGGCTCACCCCAAGGCAGCTGGTGGTGTCAGAATGGAATTATTACAGTAGTTAGATCTGTGGTTGCATTTGTGATACTCCACTAAGGGTTGCACTATTGTAAGGGAAGGTTCTTTGCTTTAATGTCTACTACAGAAACTTTCCCCCTGGAAAATCTTTGTTTTTAAATGTAGATTGTCATTTATAGATCAATCCAGTCCTCTTTTTAATCTGTGTGTTTTAGCTCACTACCATCTCGAGTTGATGAGTTTGGTGAATTTACCACCATTTGTGAAGTCATCTCATCCTCTCTTCAGACTCAAGGCGTTCCCTTCAATTTCTAGAATCAGGTTAGGGGTACAAGCTCATTTTCCCTTTTTGTAGTCATCTGTTTATTTATTGAGCAAATGTTGGCACGTACAGTGTGGGCCAAGCAGTGAACTGCTGTGGAGGATACAGCAGTGAACAAAACTGATCAGGTCTCTGCCCTTGAGGGGCTTGCATTCACATAACTGGCGATGAGGGAGAGGGGACATAAATGAGTATCATAGTTGATGGTCGTAAATGCTATGGAGAAAAAGAAAGGAAGAGAGGGGTAGGTGATGAGGGGGTTGCAGTTTCAAATAGGGAGCCTGGGAAGACCTTACAGAGAACAAAATCTGACAGAAGTAGATTTTGTGTATTTTTTCAAATATGACTTTATACATTTAGAACATTGATGCCTTAATTAATGCTTGCCTTCCTTCTGTACTAAAGAGTCCTAATTGCTTATATCTGTCTTTGTATAGGACTTTTCCTCCTGTGTTTCCCTTTTTTGCCTTTCATCATTTTTACGTGTCTTTCCCTGAACACAAAGCCTTTTCACTTCTGCATTCTTTTGAGATATATTGACTAAAACTGTGGTGAAGGAAACAGGCAGATTAAGAGACTCTTTGAAAAACTACATTTAGTTTGTGTTTTACTTGAGAGGGGAGGGGATGTTAACCTTCTTCCAAGCTGGAATCTCCTGAAACACCTGTAACTTTCACCAAAATATGTTCCTAAAGAATGGGAAAGAATTGATACGTGAACTGTTAAAAGTAAAAAAAACGCAGTTAATAAGCAACTAGAAATTAGAATTAGCTAGCTAGGTGGCTAGTTTTGTTGGTTATGCCCTCACTTTGCCCGGTGTGGCTCCTCGAAACCGGAGAAGGAAGCTGCATAGGATGGCTTCTGTGCTTAGACGCACTTCCGTGTCTCGGAGCGTGTGAAACTAGCACGTCACTGTTTGTGCGGCATAGCTAGCTATCATTATCTAGTCATCTTTAATCACGGATTTATGAATTGAATTTATTTGTAAAATTTCGTATATGCAAAAAGACATAAATGAGAGGTTATTTAGATAAATAAAAGTTACTAATGGAGGCAAGTTGTCTAGAATTCTGTTATTTTGACAAATAGATTTTCATGCTGCTATTTTTAGAATGAGATTCAGTGTACTAATGTCAAAATCATATTTTCCATTTCAGTTCAGTGTCACATATTCAGCATTATGTGCCTGTCATCCATTATGAAATGTACAGTGCGACAGTATGTGAGGCTATTGTACTGTATTGGAATACTTCAAAATTGGTACAAAATATATAAAATAATGTGATAGAATATCAGGGTGTTTTTAACGTATTTAGGTTAGGGAAGTAGAAATTGCTGTGGAACCTTAAACCAACAAAAACTCTCTTTCTCTGTTTGAACTTACAATAATTACAATAATTATAGATACAATATTTATTTTGAATCCTAGTTTCCGTCCTTAAAGGCTGTATACTTGCAGATACACCCAGGCATTCGGGTCCAAAGTGAGTCAGAGGTGCCCACATTTTGCAACCCGTAGGCCAGAGTTTGTTGAACTTGAGTGCCCGGGATTTCTACCATGAAAGACACAAATACATAAAAAATTAAAGAACCTAAATTTAGTATCACCCCTCGTCTGCATCTGTCTATCCCCCTCCTTTTTTTATTAAGGCAACAATTTGACGAAACATTTTATTAAGGCAACATAGAACAATTTGACGAAATCACGAATAGTTCACATGTATGCATCACTCTGCTTTGATAGTTAACGAGTCCTGGTTAATCTGGACTCAGCTATACCTCATTTCTCCCCAGCTACCCTGTTAGTGTTTCCCTCACCTTTTACCTGCGGAGAGATGCGGTGCAGAAGGAGACTGAGGCTTAGCGCCCCGATTGTCAGTCTCCTCTGCTTTGCCGCATCGTCTCGTCCTGCCCCGTGGACGGAGGGATGGATGAGAAGAAGAAAGGTTACTTTCTAGACAAGTATCATTTAAAATTCTGAATTGTGACGTTTTAGATTTCTGGTCTCACATTTTGGGTTGGAATTAAATCTAAATCTTGCAAATTTAGCGTAGACCCCAAAAAGACAGTTTGCTAGGGCTCTGTGAGAGAGGGACATTTATCTCTTTATTAAGATGGCTTAGTTTCTTTTTAGGTTTTCTAACAATTTTCTGTGTATTTGCTTTCCCCCCAAATTGTGAAACATGTGTCTTTCAAGTTTTTGGCATTTATAATGTAGTACAACTGAAACTGTCCCTCGGATTTATGGGATGTACCTCAGATGCCTTGTTTTCAGTATCCTCAGTTTTGAAAGGGACAGTTTGAAACTGTCCCTCGGATTTATGGGATGTACCTCAGATACCTTGTTTTCAGTATCCTCAGTTACACATTTCAGAAATCACTTGATCCAGTACTGTACCTTTTTTTTTCAGTTGGTCCAATACCTTTTTTCAAATTTCTAAAATTTGAAAACATTTCTATAAAAATGAGTAGTAGTAGGTAGAAAGTGAAAGTGGTTTTTAAGAAGTTTTAAAATATGGTTTTTAACTGATATCACTCTTCTAATCAGGTGTTTGTGTCACATTCTCTTTATACATTTTAATATTTAAAAACTTCCTTTTGACACTGAAAAATAAAATAAAAGCATTTGGGGGAAAAAAAACTTCCTTTTGACCTTAGCTAAAGAAATTATAGAGATAATATGAAAAAATGCATTTTGGGAAATATTCTGTCATCAAGAAGGAGCAATAATGTTATATTTATGGCTGTCATTATGATTTCTTTTTATAATTGATAAGATATGGTACTGAGAAGAATAACCTATAATTCATTGGCTCTCTACCCTAATACGTGATTTATCAAAGAATCTACAATTCTTGACAAAATGTTTATGAATTTAAAATTCAGAATTCAATAAATATTCAGCATTTATGGAGGGTCTTTGAATTTATTTATGTATTTTTTTAGGAAGGTGGTGGGTATGGGGAAATGAATAAAATATGACAGGGTGTTACAAATCGTAGAAAACTGGTATGTGCAAAAAAAGAGGCTTAATTCCATGGATGGATACGTTGTTCTCTATAGTTACATACTCCTATGGTTTCTTTTAAGGATGCCACGCTTTATAATTCTTGCAGCTTTGTGATTTTAAAGACGTAAAATAACAATAAATACCAGAAGGCTTTTCCCAATAACACTTCCGCAATGGGACATCCATTCTCATTTTAAAATTTTTTATTCTTTATTTTGCCCCATTGCGTTTTAGTTAATAGTGCCTGACAGGATCCGGAGTATTAAGGTAGCCAGTTTAGAACTTCGGTTCTTTCAGAGCAGATTCTTCCAGGATGATTTAACTATGCTTGACTAGCAGCTGACCAGGTAACAAGTTGCTGCTTTAAAAATGCGCACATTTGCCCAACGCAGACCCTGTGAACGAGATAACTCATAAGTAGAATGTGGCTGTAATTACTTCATTAACTACTGTGTGCGCGTGTACGTGTGGTGTGTGGGTTTTCATGTTTTGTTCTTGTTTGGGAAAATCCATTTTTATTACTTTTAATAAGGTTTTCACATGTTAGGTCTTGCGGCTTTAGAATGAAGTGAAATTTTTCTTATCCGAAGCGAGAATTGGAAAGTATTCAAATGGCTTCATTGTAAAACTGAGTCTTCAGGTTAATCAACCAGTTGGTTTTTACATCATAAATGTTACTGATATCCCTGTATTTAAGAACGTTTTCTGAGTTGTTGCATGCTCACCTTCTTACTAAATAAGGATGGATCAAGGAACATAACGTTATTGGATATAAAATTCTCATGTTTGTTTTTTTTTTTCCCCCACATGTGTGAAATGAATCCCTGTTTCTTTATGCAAATTTTATTTCAGTTATCTCTTTCTAACACATTCTTGTCTGTCATCCTTTCTGTCCCTTTCCTCCCATTTGCTCTGTTCTGCTCTGCTTGGCTTTGCTTAGAGGCTGTTTCAATTCTCAGCCCTGTTAGCCAACCCTTTCTCTTCCTGCCTCAGTCTGTTCCTCGGTCAGATGCTGCCTTTCCTCTTGGCCTGCTTACCTCTTGGCCTGAATCCGCTCTCCTTTATTATTGGATTCTTTGTCTTTCTTTTTTGGGTGGTTGTTCTGCATTCCTCTGTTTGTCTTTTCTTGGTACTTTAGAAAAAAATAGTTAAATTCCGTTACTCTGCTTCCTATGGTGTGTAACGAGAAGAAATAGAAACAACTATTGAAAGACAGGTGGCTCTTTAAAAAAGAATCTGGTAGTGCAGTTGACAGATTATTTTAAAAAGTGCTCCCGGTTCAGAGTAGTTAGATAGAGCGGCTAAATATTGCGACGGGCATAGAGAAAATGTTGCCTGGGTTTTTAAAAAAAATTATTTTTAACTTGCAAAAGTTGCAAGCAGTATTAGTATAGCCAAAATATCCTTAGACAGTTCTGGACAGATTTTCATAGTTAAGGTAATTATTGTAAAATCATACGTTATTCTTATTTATCTTTATGGTCTTTGGTATTTTTTGATAAATCAGCTTTATCTGTTTTTGTCTTCAAATATTTTATGGAAAAGGCCTATCTAATACCTAAGTAAATAAAAGTCAATACAGTTTTTTCTTTTGAAGTAGAGAGAAGCCCTCTCTTATCCTCTGCCCACTTTTTAATTCTTTTTCACATAATTTGGTAGCAGTATTTTATTGATAGATACTGCTATCTTGTTTCTTCTCATTTACATTCAAATAATGCCATCTAATTGTAGTGAATTTCTGTGAATAACTTCTTGTTAATCTTTAAAGTTCTAGAATATGCATATGATAGGATAGATTTGGAATTAATATAAAATCATTACCAAAAGGGGTAAAAAGAAAACCAAAAAAATTATGTTTTTATAATAAAATGAAATTTGGAATTTCTTCAGTGTCTCAATGGTTTCTTCCTGTTGCCGTTTTTGTTTTTTTTGTGGCCCAGGGATGTGGGGAGAATGCTATTTAGTTTTGCTGACTTCAGTACTTCTGGATTGCTAGTTTTCATTTATTTTTCTATTACTGGAGTTTATATAAGTCTGATACACGCGCGTGCACACACACACACATATATTTTTTAATCAAAGTTGAAGGTACTTAGTACTACTTTTTTTTTTTCCTCCCCTGAAACTTTTCTCCATTCATTTATATCCATTATAACCTTTTAGGGGACTGTATGGAATGGTAGGTGGTATAATTGAAATGTAGATCATAATCTGTTCTTTGTTTGTTTTACCAAATTAGTTAGGGATTCTGAGGATACATTTTGAATATTTGTGTATGTTTAGCATTTTGTTCCTTTGTTAGAAATCTCTCAGTGTGACTTGTTTTTAATAGGATGTGTCTTGAATTGTGGGCCAATCACTCTTGAAAAGTATTAAGCCCTTTAAGCACACTGGTCAGACTCCTAGAGGGAAGCCTACAGGTTTATTAGCACTCCTTAGCCTGAAAGCCCAGCATACCCTTCTATGTTGCACAGCAACAGACTCCTAGCAACCATAATAGATTGAATTTCTAAGAGTGACCAGGCCGGATGTAATAATAAAGCAAGAGGTACAAACAGTTGTCATGGTTTTCTTTTCACAGTTAGCTAGTTTGATTTGGGGAAGCTTACCCTTTCAAAAATGGGCAAGCTTCGTATAAAACTACTACTTTTTGTGCAGAGGACTTCTGATATTAGAATAGCAAGAAAAGTGCCAAATTGAAAATGATACTGGTTACAAAAAATAGTATGCTCAAAAAAAAAAGAAAAAAAAAGGTAAGAGGATTATCATGTAAAGACGTTTTCAGGGAATTCTTTTTTTTAAAGACTTTTTAATCAAAAACTTAGAATTGAACTCTGGTAAAATAGTTACAGTGAATGTGATTTTTAAAAATAAAAAGTCATGTTTTCATGTGTTTTCTCTCTTTGTGACCCTCTCCTTTAATTTTGCAGCAACTCCTTGGAGTTTTATGTTTGCAACTTATGTGCCTGTGCGTAGAAAACCGATACTCGTTTTTATTTATTTTTAAAAATTTGTTTTCAAAAACAGGCTATTTGAACTATATATAAACAATGTTTTTTGAAATTGTGAGCCAATACCTGGTGGAGCAGAGGATTTATTGAAGAAGAAGAAAGTAGTAAAATGTACAGTCCTCCATACTGACAGTGAAAGTAGCTGTGCTATCCCTGAAGGTGTTATATTGTGCTATAACTTCGTCAGCATTTCTCCTGTGTCTTCTTTAGTATGTGTATGCTTATGTAGCCATGAAAAAGAGATTAATTCAGACGCATTCATAACCTGAAACAGGATGCCTCCATCAAAAAAAAAAACAGATCCTCATGTAGCTGCTGGAGTTGAGAATCGAGCTACAGCCTTTGACAGCAATAAGCTGTAAATATACACACATGCTAATACCCTTGATTTGTTCATCTTTTGTGTCAGCATTTGGAAAAGATTGTTAAAGTGGCAGTTATAGTAAAGACTGGCAATTACAGTAAAGAGCAGAAATTAGGTATTTGTGACCTATTATATTTCATTAAAAGACTTCCTTATTAAAATGGCACCGCTCACTCTGATTACTTGACAGCTGCCCTAAACAGATTAGAAAATACACAGCCTCAACTAAAGGTAAAATCAACCTCTTAAGCAAGCACATGGCGTAGAACAAGTAAATGGTATACAAACTTATTATTATTATTTTTTTTTTTACAAAAAATTTGTTTTAGGTATAGATGTTTATCAGTGACCGAGTGGTATGCGCTTTTGCATTTCTATAGTAATAGTTTACCAGCAGTGGCATTTTCCCATTAAGATATTTTAATATCCCCACCTAATATTATATTAGCTTCCTACTAGAGGATCTTATTATGAAGCGTCATAGATCCAGGGATCAGCTTGGCATCCCCAGAGTGGCTTGTTTCTGCTAACCGATGAATTGTCTTTCCGATCCAATGCAAATACTGCCCTTACCAGACAGAACTCAAACTTGTTGGAAGTTTTAGCAACTAGATTATTAATTTCTGAAATATTTTTAATACTCTTTATCCCTTAATAAGCCAATAGAACCACACTGAGTTTAACACTTGAATTTAGGCATCCCTTTCACAAGATTGAATTGTTTGCTTTTCTAGAGAAAAAATTGGAATTGTGGCTGTTGCTACCTTAGTTATATTTCTGAAGTTTTACTGCTGCTTGACTTTGTTCTGTCTGTATTTTACAGGGCGACCGTGTAGCACTTTGTGGAGCCATCCTATCAATGATTCTGAATTATAGTTCTCTACAGTTAAGTAGCCTGACCTGCTACACATTCCAGCCATTCGTGACTTTGTCCCTGTCTTCTACTTTGTGAAGCCTGGACATGCACTGTGGTTCAGTCTGTGAGTGTGAGATCACAGCTCACTCTTAAGCACCCAACATAGGTTCGGTACGAAGCAGATTTGTGGGAAGATTACTTCCCTCAGCTAATCTTGATTATATATTTGACAGGACTGTCACAATATTAGTAGAAGGATATTGCAGTACTAGCATGGGACTATAAAATTTTCACAAAGACCCAAACCGTACTATGTGAGACAATCGTCTACTTAGTCTATGTGCACAAATATCCATGACTCCTTAGGTCTTTACCTTAAAAAAATATCAATACCTGAAGCATGTTGCATGGGAACTGTCAGCTTGCAAAACTGTCCGGAAGAACATGTGCGTCCTGGTCTTTTTAGTAGAAGAGACCTGAGTTCAAGTTCCGGTTTTGTCATTTGATAGCTAATTGTCCTTGAACGGATTCCTTAACTACTTTGATCTCTGGTTTTTTATGTAAATGTGGGGATATTATCCCTTCACTTGGATTATAATGAAAAAGTGAAAGCTCAAACGAGATGAGTATGTCTGGAGAAGTTAGCATGCCAGTCTAGAGTATCAGGTATTGTCATTAGCTTAGCTCACTCTTTGTGATAGGGTGTGAGGAAGGTTTTGCAGAAGAAGGTGGCTGCTGAAAATAGTAACACGGAGCTGGATAGAATTAGAAACAAAATTGTTTTCAAAGAGAGATATTATGCAGGATATATTTTGTGGAGTCATTGTTAGCGTTGGTCAGTGGGTAGATATGTTTTAAGCTTTTGTGAAGTGACCCCTCTTCACAGAATCGAATCTTGGGGTGGAATCTTTAAAGATTAAAAGAGCGATAAATGATAGGAACAGTACGCCCTGACAGATGAAAGAACTTACTCCCTGCACAAAGGGTAGAATTTAAAGACTAGAGCAAATTTATTTATTTTAGCGAGTATGTACAGTAAGCCTTACATCATTTAAGCATTTAGCCTCTCTTCAAATTCTTTTTCCATGTAAAGAACTGTAAGAACAGAAGTGAGTAAAGTGCCCAACCTTGTGTTAACACGACCTTGTTGACAGAGGAGAGCTGAAAAGGAGTATCAGCAGCTTCAGCTAAGAAGTAAGGCAACAGTGGGGTCACATAAAAACCTGATTACCTTTGCTACTCTGTGGCCTGCCCCTAAACAATGTTCAACGGGCTCGCCACTGATTGACGAAATAGGGTTTACATTTTAATGTATTCCCGTTGTTGCTAAAGAGACCATAAGGCACTTAATTTAATGAGAAGATAATATTTTCAAAAGAACAGAAGTGGTTCGAAATATAATGGTTTGAAGTAGCTAGTGGAATTAAACTGGTTTAGGCAATGGCTATCCTATTTCAATTCTTTGAAGAAGGTAATTTCAGCCTAAGCTTAAGGAGAGGAGGAGGTACAGAACGTGCTTAATGCTTAACGTTGCCTTGATATTTTAAGAGGGAGAATACCAGGCTACAGTGATACTTAGAGCCAGGGAAAAATAGCACTTAATGTCACACAGATACAGTCTTTGAGCTAAAACCACTAGCTGGTACCAGTAGGTCCGCTAACTTTAAATCAATGAATTTTTCCCCCTGAGTATGATTTATGTGCTTACATTCTTAAGCTGTTTAAGGATACCAGTTTTGAAGAATTAAATATTGCCCAAAAACATTAAGTTGGGAAGTTTTAAATTTCAGAATCAAATGAAATAGAATTCTCTCTCTTTTTTTTTAAAGATTTTATTTATTTATTTGACAGAGAGAGAGAGATCACAAGTAGGCAGAGAGAGAGGGGGGAAGCAGGCTCCCCTCTGAGCAGGGAGCCCGATGTGGGGCTCAATCCCAGGACCCTGAGATCATGGCAGAGGCTTTAACCCACTGAGCCACCCAGGCGCCCCCTAGAATTCTCTTGTGATAGAAGCTATTGTTTGACATCCGTGAATATGTAACTCTGACTTATCATCTTGTACATAAGGTACAATTGTCCACTTGTAGAAATGTGGAACATAATTGTGCCTTTTATGTTTAATTGAATATTATGTTCAGCTCAGTGAAGATTCATGCATTAACTTCATAAATATTCTCTCTGCATAGAATTTTTTTTCTCCTACAAATGAAGTTTTCAGTTGGTCTTTTTCGGTTATCTTTTTCTTCCTTGATGTTCTTACCACTTTCAGTTGTTGAACTAAGGATCTATGCTTTGTGTGTGTGTGTGTGTGTGTGTGTGTGTACACACACGTATATACATGTGTATACGTGTGTATGCAAATATATACACACATGCATATGAAATAGCATAAACTTGCTTTTCTGTGCAGTCTAAAGTTAGAATTACTCATATGGAGGAATTGCTAGGTAATACACTATTAGTAAGGTCTTTTCACACTAAAGTGTTTTATGCAAACTACACACTGTACATGAATGCTGTTCAGAGTGTGAATGGAGCATACCTAGGGTCATCCTTCCTTTTAAAACTAAATGTCAAAAAAAAACCCAAAACAACAACAACAACAACAACAACAAAAAAACAAAATCAAAAACTAAATGTCTATGTGAGACTGCATTTTCTTAATATATTCAACCAAAACAGCAGATTGAGTGCGCAAGTTGATGGGAGAAGCCAGTTGTCTTCTATTAAAGCCAGACATTCAAAGAAATTTGTAAAAATGCAAAACACCACCACTCTTCCCATGAAATCTTTTGGAAAACTTAGATATACTTCATAAAAATAACTTGATGTTAAGATGTAATGGTTTTATTGTAATTTTTGAATTAATAAATAGTTATTACCTTTCCCAATTTTATCTCCTAATATGATGACTGGGGACAGATAACTAGCGACAGACTGAAGCTGATTAGTACCAGCTTGAGAGTCAATGTTGCTCATCTCCTCCTAACATCACATTCAGACGTCACATTGCTAGCTCGAAACTAGCCATGTTGGGTGTATTTACACTATGGAAATGAGCAGAAACTACAGATCTGGCTTTTTTAAGGGGGTGGGAGGAGAGCTGACAAACATTTACCAGTGCCCGACTAGACACGATACACAGAAACCAAAGTTCTTTGGGGTTCTCAAAAAGTTTAAGATCTAAGTGACCCAAAAATCTGCTTATCTTAGAAGAGCGACTGCTAATTATGATGCAAATGTAACACCGTAGCCCATGGTAATATATGATCCAAGCAGATTTCCAGCCAGGGGCTCTGTCTTTAGAGGCACCTTACCAGTCCCCTCCTGTGCTGTCTTCCAACGAGATTAACTCCATGAAGGGATTTGAAGTCAAACTCTGTATCCTATCCTTTGTGGTTCCCTCCATGATGAGCACACAGTTTAGTTACTCGTTGATTGGTAGAGACCATAAGTACTTTGGGGGTTCACAAAAATGGGCATTCACAAAAACTGGTCTGGAGTAATTGTAGAGAAGTCTTCAAGGAAGGAAGGAGGGAAGACATGAGATGGATCTTGAAGGTGTATAGGATGTGAGAAACAAGTTAAGTGTGGGCTAGACGGAGAGGCAGGTATGATTGTGGTGAGAAGCGTTTCTTGGGAAATAATGAAGCAGATGGAGTGGAAAGGAAAATCAGGCTAAAGATTTGGAACTTAACTGGACGGAGCACAGCCGACCAGTGGATCAGTGTGAAGGTGAAAATGATGTTTTAGGGAGATGAATCTGGCAGATCTGTGTAGATGAGCAGGGAGTGGGTCTGAAGCCAGGTAAACTTCTCATAATCATCTGAAAGGAAGTTTAAGGTGAAGAACCTGGGCTAGGATTCAGAAAGAACTTGGTTAGAATCATTCACTGCCACCCTTTTACTTTCAATTCAGGGTTAAGATGTAGATAACTAGCCAGGGAGGGTGGGAGGTGAGGTTGTAAGTAACACAAAGGGTTTGAAAGAGTTTGGTGGAGATTAGATGCCCCTAGTGTGCTATATGCTAGGACCTTCAGTGAGACATGCTATTATTAGATGCCCCTAGTATGCTATATGCTAGGACCTTCAGTGAGATATACTGTTAATGCTCCTTTTACTCCTCCTCCTCCTGCACTATGTTATAATAATCATTGTTTGATAGGTTATAATGAAGATTGGAGCTGGGGAACTTTCAGTGGAAATAGGATGTAGAAACCTGTCCCATTCCTAACACTTATGGGTGTAAGAATGCAAATGGAAGCTCACTCATTATATTTCTACATACTTAAATGCTGCAGATCAGCTAACCGTTAAGTAAAATATTCTCTTACCTCCTAATTTGACCAATACAGCTTTATAAGGAGGGGGATGACCATTTAGAATTCTCGGATTTTTTAGGAGTTCTGTTCTAGAATATAGTGGCAAAGAGAGAACTGGCCTTCTGCCTCTGGGTCCCTGTCCTGCAGTCGGCCTCCTTTCCCCGTCTCCCAGGCTCTTTGCCCTAGCATGTCCACATGCCCTACTCCTTGCAAGCTTTCTCTTGACCACCTCTTGGGCCTGGAGGTGGGTATGCCTGCATCTCCATCTGCCCTGGGGACGATCGTCCAGGGCTCTGCAAGGGAATTCAAGTCCTGGGAATTTGCCGAGGTAGAGTCCTGAGGAGTCAGAGAGCATGGCCCTGGGCTGAGCAGATTTCTCATTTTATGGGAAAGTACCTGGCCCGAGGTAAAAGCGCAAGGCCCAGGGCAGATCTCAGGGTAGTGCTGGACTGGATTATCTGATGTGAATGACAGATCAGCAGGATGTTTTACTGGTTAGTTGTGGGGTAGGAGAAGATGAGAGCAAGAAAGGTGAAAGATCACTGGGTTGCAGGAGAGGTATAAAGCCACTGAGAAAGTTAGGACAGTTGGTGGGAGCGGACGAGATGCGACCTGAGTGCAGAGTCACTGGCTCACCGTAGTATTCTGTAGCTCCTAACCAGCCTCTAGCATGTCACCAGGCCCACGGTAGCGACTCAATAAACGTGGAAGGTCAAGATGGAGGTATTTGAATAGCTGTGCCAGAGATGTGAGAAGAAAGATGGAAAATAAGTTCTTGGGGGGACAGCATTAGGGCTTTGAGGGAGGAAGCATCTTGCTGTGGTTGGCGTGGTAGTGTGTCGGGACTGTGTGCATTTAATATTTGTATGGGTGGGACCTAGAATAGTTGCAGTTCTTTCTTAAATGAATAATTGAATCATATTATTTGAGAACAGGCTTTAAGAAATGAGTTGGATTTTAAGTTTAAACTGATTAGTGGAGGGCACTTGGGTGGCTCAGTTGGTTAAGCATCTGCCTTTGACTCAGGTCATGATTCCAGGGTCCTGGGATTGAGCCCCATGTCTTCGGGCTCCCTGCTCAGCAGGGGAGTCAGCGTCTCCCTCCCTCTCAGCTCCTTCCCCTGCTTGTGCTCTCGTTCTCAAATGAATAAATAAAATCTTTAAAAAAAAAGAAAACGATCAGTGGCAAACACACATTTGGATCATCAGTGAACTGTGACGGTGGCTAAGGAACTCATGATTATTCAAGAAAGGAAGAGATCCTGAGCACTTATGTTCCTACCAGATCAGGGAGTGAAAGGTGTTCAAAGAGGACATTGTGCTTGTCACCTGTTTGGAGAGGAGTAGAGGACACAGAGGACTGTAGATGAGCTTGAATTTTCTAACTTGGTATTCACTTAACAAGTTATATATCAGGGAGGGTCACTGGAGAAAAAAAAAAAAGCCAGTAGAGTTATCTTAGAAACATCTAATTGTAGGTACATAAAACTCAGTCCTTGTGTTAAAAGTTGTTACGAAATGCTGTTTAGTCACTTAGTTTGTAATAACTGTGTATGATACATCATGTCAGAAAATATCCTGTGTTTCATAATGACAATAAAGTAACAGGAAACTCTGATAATAGGGTTAAAATTGCCAAGTTCTTTTTGAGAACTCTGGTGTGTTAATTAGTGTAGATTATTGCACTTTTGTTGTATCTGAGTTGTAATCGACTAAATACACAGCAAACACCTGTGATTATTTTCGTGATCCTTGTCTTGTTCAAGTAACCCCAAATATGTGTATTTGGACTGTTGCCTGTTCATATATGCTCAGCTGTGCCTGTTTTCTGTGTTCTTTTTCTAAGTATAATGGACCAACATAAAAATTTATGGCAACCGTCATTTAATGTCATCTTTACCCTTAAAGAAAAAAAGAAAACAAACAAAACTATATCATGCCAGGCAGCTATGATGCTGTTTATGGTTGACTAAGTGATCAGATGTACTCTTTACTAAATTGATCTCTGATACCATGGGTCAAATTTAGGGCAAAATGGTATGAACATATACAATAAGCAAATACACTTAAGTACATGTTTGTATCTCAGTGTTACCCTAAAGTTACTTTCTTAGCAAATAAAAATTATTAGTTTAAAGGTAATCTTGCGTGTTCTCCCCTGTGCCAAAGATTTCTTTTGAAAATTTTCACAAAACTGAATAATCATGTATTTCTTAATTTCTTCAGCTTTGTGACCTGTTTAGCCATTGTCTTTTTTTTTTTTTTTTTTAAGAAACAAATCTTAGTTAATTATTTTTTAAGGAATGAGCAGAGGTCTGTCAGCTGGTAATCCATTCTTGCTTTTGCTTCTCTTCGTACAATAAGTTAGCAAGCTGATTCTCAAACTGTTTGGTCTCTTGTTTTCACAATTTAGAAGTACAGATATTTTCAAAGAATCCTTCTCTCCATTATTTCCCCTCACTTGTATTTTTCCAGATTATTAGTGTGTTTATTCTTTGAAAAATAAAAGTTCTCTCTTCTTCCCTGTCTAGTCAAAACAATTTCTTTTTTGGCTAAATAGGGAACTTAAAAATATAGATAACAGTCATGCAAAGAAGTATTTAAAAAATAATTCAGTTGTATGGCAGTTAATATTTATCGACAGATGCAGTAATTACATAACTTGTTGGTAGCAAATAATTCATTTTTAATGTTAACCTAATTTTCTTTGATTTTAGTATTTTAGGCCACTTGGTTATTCTGGCATTTTTATGGTAGATAATACATTGAGTTTGGCTCATAGAAAGAATATGAGGTAGTTGATCATATGTCCTCTATAAATTATGAACTCTAGGTACACAAAGCACGGTATTTTAATGTATCTAATATGGGGTCTCATGTCGAAAGCTTTTAAAGAGCGTTTTTAATGTATAAGATTTTGGGATAGGTTTTTTCATCTCTTGATGGTTGGCAATGGTTCATATGGTGAGGAACTTTATTTTCTTTCACTGCTTGTGGCTACTTTTTATTTTATTTATTTATTTTTTTAGTGAGCTCTACGCCCAACGTGGGGCTTGAACTCATGACCCTGCGATCAAGAGACTCATGCTCTACTGACTGGGTCAGCCGGGGGCCCTTGGTTACAGTTATTTGTAAATACTTTGGATAGCTTAGCTTTCTGTGAGGCTGTGGAAACCGCAAGAGAGCCCCCCCTCCCTACCTCCCCAGCCTGCCCCAAGTAGGATTAAAGGCATGCTGCATTGAAAATAGTGCACTAACACACACAGTAAGAACACTGAAGCTCCGGCAATGTGAAATTCTAGGTGCTGCTCAGGGTGGTTTACTGAGAGCATAAATATGAGACTGTTAAGTTAGTCTTTTCCCAATCCTTTGTTACCCGTGTGGCACCCTGCATGGTGTCTGGGTTTGGCATTCTAACATGGCGGTCAATGAAAGAGCAACTAAATGCCACGTGCATTTCCGTAGTTGTTTCATAGATTACCAAACATCAAGCCCGTATCAGAGTAAATTCAAATTAAAGGTAGTAAAAGATAGCAGCTATTCTTATGAAATCCAGCCTGTGACATGGTAGCATGTACATCAGTGGATGTGGGCGAACATGCTGCTGATGTCATAATTCTCCTACTCAATAATGGGTGGGTTATGTAGGAAGGCACAGCAGTCTGGTGTGTGGACTTCCGCTACAAGGGTACTTTAAAGAGAGGCCTTCCATTGGCATTCAGAAAGGTGAAAAGAGCAGGGGTAGGGGTCAGGTGAGTGGTGGGGGTGGGCATCAGAGGGATAAGCATCGAGTCTGAGTATGTGTAAGCTGTTTGTCATCATTGGTCTTTGAGATTATGTTTGCACCCACATTACTTCCTTAGATTTCCACATAGTTGAAATGCAGTTGTCAGCCCATTCAGTATGATAAAACATGGCTATTTTAATATTTCTTCAATCTTCAGCTTCTGTGGGAAGATAATCACACAATCTACTGGGTAAGAGACTTAACCAAGATTCAAGAGAAAAAAGCTGAAGCGGTATCCTTCATCTCAATCCTGTGGTTTGATAAAAGTTTTCCACAGGGTGCATTGGAAATTCTCCTATACATTTCCCAATATTTTGTTATGGATATAAGGTTGCAAGAAAGATACATTGAATAGTTTTGTGTCTGAAGGTCTTCGTAACATGATTTGTAACCAAAAATTGTGCATTTATGTTTAGGAGTTCTTTTTTTTTTTTTTTTTTTTTTAATGTTTAGGAGTTCTAATTCAAGAGCTACTATAAGCTTTGCCACAGATAGTGTATTTAAAGAGAGTACCCACTCTTCCGAATAGTATCTCTAGGGAAGTCTTAAAACTCTATCAGAAATCTCAAGCTGTTTGAGTTGTCTGTATTAAACAAGTGAATTTGATATTTTTCCTTATTACTCAGTTTTCATGATTGAGGGCATCTGATGTGGACATCGATATCATACCTAATAATTGTGAAAGCTAGTATGGGCTTGGAGAAAAGAGTTTTTTGTATACTTCTACTACAAGGGCTTACAAATAAGGTTTATTAAAAATAGCTCAGAGGACATTTAAAATAACTAGTAGGTGTGTCAGTGGAGTCCTTCTCTTGGAAAGTAGTGGGAGATGAACTTACCTTGAGTTATCCGGAGAAGCAGTGGAGAACAATTCTATATGCGTCTGTTCTTCCCACTTTTTTCCTTTTAATCCAATTTTTGGACCTTCTTTCACTTGGTAGCACTGGACCTCTTTGTTGTATGTGAAATAAGGAAGTTGCCTTAATAAGGGGGAGTGGTAGGGAAGGGAAACATACCACAGCTTGTAAAACAGCGATCATAATATACTTCACATTTACATAGTAGATCATACCTGACAAGCTTGTTTGTGTGTTTTGCATCTTATTTAACTTTTCCCAGCTGGTCATCGTATGGGGTAGGTGTTGTCCCCATGGTATGTGTAGGGAAACTAGGACTGAGAGAGGTTAAGAAGCTCAGCACTAGTAGATGGACGATCTACTGTGTGAGCCCAAGTCTCGTGACTCTTCCTCTAAGATTCTTATCCACTGTATTGGTAATTTTCAAATTATATTTTCCAATCAGAAGAATTCTTCAGGAGCCACCCTTGGGGATGTTGGTGGCCTGGAGAGCAGGTTCATTTGAAGATGGGGCCTCAGAGCCACTGCTCTCTCCTGCTTCCCTTTGTGCACGGGCTCTAATTTAGACTAGCAAACTCTGCCTCTTGTTTTGTTCTTACATCCTGCTGCAAGCTGTGATCAAGATTGTATCCCTCTTTTCCTAGTGGCGTTGGGAGTATAGAAACACGAATTAGGCTGTTGGCATTTTCCTTGACTTCTGTTCCTCTTCCATCAATATATACCGAATTAACATAGTATACAGGATATACTTTTGACCAGGACCAATGATGATTGGTTTTAAAATAGTATAGTTTTAAAAAATATAAAAATTTATAAAAGCTTAAATATGAGCTGTCCATATTAAATATATTCTATCTTGGCTGTAAAGTGACAACAATAAGCAATATCATTTTTTGTACAATTTAAAATATTGAATGTATTCATGATCCCAAGTCTGGTAGTTCTTAAAAGTGATTTCCATAAGCTCTTTGGTGTATAGAGCCTCGAAAATTCTAGGATGGAGTAGCATTTATAGTGGTAGTAATGTTAAACAGTGTGAAAGCATGGATCCTTCATCACATAGAATTCTAGAGTCTTTGATAATAATAGATTTCAAAGTATGTTTTCACCTTACTCAAGTATGCATTTAAGCCTCATTGTATTGTAACAGTACAGTATTACTTTCTGTAATTACTTATTACAATATTACTTATCTGCAAATAGAAGATAAATCCCCTCAGTGGTCCAGCTGAAACATCATGAAATTTAATAATGGTTGAAAGTTAATCACACAAACTCAAGATGAGAGTAATTGTCTGAACTCAAATCATAGCATTCTACAAATTGAATATGTATCAACAGTTTTGTACTTTTAAAAATGAGCATAACTCTGGAGTATTCCTTTTCTTAAACTTAGGTTACTGAGCTCTTATTGTAGAGTGCTAAACTAAACACTTTAATAATGTTCAATTATTTTCTCCATAGCTCATTATGGACACAGAGCAATTGGAGAGGCACTGGAAAGGGCAGCGAAATGGGCATTGATAGGAGTGAGGAACGACTCAAGTCGTGGATGTTATGTGTTTAGTTTAGGGAAAGAAGGGGGAGAAAGACCTTGAAATCTGATTTCAAATTTATTTGTACTTTATTTATTTTTTGTTACAAACTTTCAGCGAAAAATAATAAAGCAGCAAAATGACAAGTACATTAGAGAGAGCCTTAAGTTATCTCCTCGAAAGTCAGACCGAAGTAGAATGAGCTGAAGTTATAGAAGGGGCAATTTTAATTTGTCATAAAGAAGACACTCCCTAAAAGGTCATTAAACTCTGAAGTGGCAATAGAGGAACATTTGGGAGCTCATACCCCATAAAAATCTTTATGACCAGAATGATTAGTTATTCAACTAAGTACATATTTTAACCTTAAAATCTCTACCAACCTGAAGGTTCATTGAGTAAAATTGTGCTGCTTATTGGAATCACAATGCAATATGTATATAAATATATTCTTAAACTAACGGTGATGCATGTGCTTTACGGAAGTCCCCTTATTTTTTCAGAGACAAATTAAGATAAAATTTTAAGTACATTTTCAGTTTGGGATCATAAAAACAACGAAAATGCCCTTACTCTAAGAGGTAATATAAATCCATATTATTATGTGCACTTAAAAAATATTTGATAGAAAAATACAAAGGAAGGGGCGCCTGGGTGGCTCAGTTGTTAAGTGTCTGCCTTCGGCTCAGGTCATGATCCCAGGGTTCTGGGATGGAGTCCTGCATCGGGCTCCCTGTTCAGTGGGGAGTCTGCTTCTCCCTCTACTCTTCCCCCTGCTTGTGTTCCTTCTCTCACTGTATCTCTCTCTCTGTCAAACAAATAAAATCTTAAAAAAAAAAAAAAAGAAAAGAAAAATAAAAAGGAAGACAATAGTCAAGAATGTGAGAAAAACTCCCTATCCTCTGGCAAGGTGGTCTAGTGCAAATAGCCCATGGGTTTTTGAGTTAGTCAAACCTGAGTTGGAATCATGGTTCACCCACTTAGCAATTCAGTATTCTTATTAACATGAGGAGAATAACTGTTGCCTTGTAGATTGTGAAAATAGGGGTACGTGGAAAGTACACAATCCAGATTGGCACCAGGTAGTGCTTGACAAATGATCGTTCTCTTCATTCTTCCTGTTAAGTCTTACAGTTTCTCTAAGAGTTTGGGTCGGGAAAACCGATACAACAAGGAGGCGACGAAGGGGCAAATTGAACTTCGGTCCTTTGGGAGATAGCGTTCATTCAACATAGTTTTTTCCATTTACTATTTAACTTCTCAAATTTTGCTTTTTTTTTTTTACGTTAAGGAAAAACCAATTTTGGTCCCACCTGGAGCAAAATCTTTAATATCAGACCCACTTTTAGGAAGAAAACTGTTCAGAGTTATAAGTAGGAAACCACTTCTGAAGCAGAAGTTATTAAGTTATTAAGTATCTTTAGATCTTAAGTCCTGGAGAAACTCCCTGTTATTGAAAGGAAGTTAATGTTTACTTAAGAGTTCAGTGTGACACATGAATTATTTTCTTGCAATTTATGGGCAGTAAACTGTCATTTTGTTTTACTTTAATTAGCGTAATTGTCTTAGGTTCCCTTCTGACCTATGCTTACCCCTATCCTACCTCCTCCCATCCCCAGCCAACACAAGTCAGCTAAATCCCTTAGCTAGCTTGCAGGGTCTTGCATCTCATTGAGTAACTAGTTAACATTTTGGTAACAGTGACCAATATGAAGTGCTACCTCTGTCAGGCGCTGGCACAATAAGAACTTCATTGTCACACTGCCTCTCCAAGGGAAGTAGGTACTACAGATCCATGATCTCTTACATACGCTTCTGAATTTCAAAAGGCTCTGAAAATCACCAGTTTCCTGAAGTTTGGGGCAAAGCTAATGTAGCTGCAGGACCTGAGCTGGATGAGAGAAGGCTATTTCAGGGTCTTTGTTTATCCCACAGACTGAACACTCCTCTGTTTAGCTGCAGAAATGTCAATGCGTATGATTGTATGATCAAGTGTTGGTGCCCTTGATAGAGTGTTCCAAATATACGGTATTACTTTCCAAAATTAAGAAAAATTTCTGAGACACGTGACATTTCTGGCCCAGGGCTTAGAATGGGGGGTTGTGAACCTGTTTCATTAGGCCATTTTGTAGAGGAGAATTTAGAAGATGTTGAGTAAATTGCCAAGGTTTGAATGGTGTGTTACGATGTTAAGTCACTCAAGTAATGCATGGTAGGGCCAAATTCAAGTGCAGCAGTCTTACTCTTAAACCACATGCTGTTTTGCTACTCACTTGGCAAGACAAGATTGAGCTTAGTTGACATCAGTCTTGAGTTGACACAATTGCTCATCTTTGCTAACAGAGAAAGACCTATATCTGTATATCCATGGTGGAAGATAATCCTCTTATAATTTGTATTTGGGTGTGGACTATTATGGTTTTCTACATATTTTAGGTATAGATGTCTCATCATAGAATTTCCCAAAGTGTAATGGAGCTCAGCCACAAAGGTCTGTCTCAGGTCAAGATAGAAAACTGTCTGGTTTCCTCCCTTGTCACTCCTTATTATTTTCTTTTATTTGTATCTTACTCAGTGTTGGAAATTGCTTGTTTTGACTGTAGTCAACACAAAATTATTTAATACCTGCTATTGTACTAGGCTAGAAATATAACACTGAACAAGAAAATCATGGTCCCTCACCAGGGACACTATTGTCCATGCAGATGGGGTAGTTCTTGTGGGGTACCCTATGTTACAGCACACTTTAGCATCTGTGGGCCCAAATGACATTATAACCTCTCCCCCTCCCCAATCACTGTGATGACCAAAATGGCCCCAAAGGTTTCCAAAGTTCACAGGTGGAGGACAGGGTAGTGGTGGATGATATTCAGACTCTCAGCCCTGAGGATAACAGCTGCCCACTTACCCATCTACTATCCAAGTTGAATAATTGATTTTAAGCGTTTGTTTTTTCTAGACTCCTAGCTTCATGCAAAGTAAACAGAACTGAGAGATCTACAAAGCAAATCACTTAAACTGCTTACACTTCGGCACAACAGCCAAACTGAAAAGCAAGATTAGTTGTGGATAATCTTACCCATGGCTAATTGAGAATTCTCATTATACTGTGTAAATAATGAGGATAAGTTAATAAGCAACCAAGTTAACATGACCACATGATGCTGGATTTCTTTGAACTGTAGAATCAAATCAAGCCAGGACTTTACATCTGCAAGTTATTTTTCAGACGTTTAATATAGCACACTCACGTCCGGTGTATTCTGTAGCATTCCTGCTTCGCTTTCTTTTTTAAGTGACCTTTAAAAAAAATTACACTAATAATTTGTGAGTGGAGACAATCCTATGAAGGGTTTCTGATATTTAATTTGTCATTTGAAAGAGGAATAAATGTAAATTCTCATTGAGTATCCATATCAACTGCTTTTTAATCAGTATTTTACAGTAAAAGTAATAATGTTTGAAAGTCAACAGAACCTCACGCTTATGATCATTGAGATTATTTTAAATGAAAATTATTGTTATGATTTCAAAAATTACACATGCTTAATGTAAGACATTCAGAAATCACAGAAAGGTACAGAGAGGAATCACATCTCACAAGATCACTGTCCTATCTTAGGATTCGTCTCCTAGTGCATCGGTTCTCACTGTGGACTTCCGCTCACATATGCATGCCCTCTCTCCCTTCAAATACAAAAATATGTGCACTTCCTCTTAAAAACTGGGTTCTACAATTTGTTTTTTTAACTTGGACACTCACTGACATTTTCCCATGGTAAATAACATTTTTTTCATGGGAAATAACATTTTAGTGCCATTGTATGAATGTATTTATTTAAACAATTCTCTAGCTAGCATTTAGGTGGTATCCTAGAGTTTGGTGTTACAGTTAATTATTGTGTATACTTCTTTGTTCAACATTCAATTTCCTTTTTATATATGAGTTGTTAGGAATAGAATTACTGGGTAGAAGGCTGGGTATATCTTGCATGTTTTTTTGAACTACCAGATTGCTGTCTAGAAAGCTCATGCCATTTTATACTGTCAAGAATAGCATTTTCGTTTCTGTTTTTTAAGAATAGGGCTTTATTTATTTATTTATTTGAGAGAGGAAGAGATCTCTGTGTGTGAGGGTGAGCAGGAAAGGGGAGGGGCAGAGGGAGAGGGAGGAAGAGAATTCTAAGCAGACTCCACGCTGAGCATGGAGCCCGACCAAGGGGTAGGGGGCTCGATCTTATGACTCTGATAATGATGAGAGCCAAAATCAACAGTGAGATGCTTAGTGGACTGACCCACCCAAGTGCCCCAAGAATAGTGTTTTAATGTTTTGTTTCTTTGCATGCTTTCTTACACTGGGTATGATTAATCTTTGTAAATTTTTTTGTATTTTTGCCAATCCTATAGTTTAAAAAAAAGTCTCACTTGGATTTGTGTTCCTTTGATTATTAATGACAAATTTTTTTAAAGTATATTTACTAGTCATTTGCATTTTTTCTGTTCATTGTCTATTTGTATTGTTAACCCATTTTCCTGTTGATCATTGTCTTTTCTTTTTTTTTTTTTAAGATTTTATTTATTTATTTGGCAGAGAGAGAGAGAGATCACAAGTAGGCAGAGAGAGAGAGGGGTAAGTAGGCTCCCTGCTGAGCAGAGTCTGATGTGGGGCTTGATCCCAGGACCCTGAGATCATGACCTGAGCTGAAGGCAGAGGCTTTAACCCACTGAGCCACCCACGCGCCCCCATTGTCTTTTCTTTTTTAAATTTTAAGATCTCTTCATAGTGTAAGGATATGGGTTTTTATTTGTCATTCATACTGTCCATATTTTGGCATTTAAAAAGTTTTGCTATTTTGGGGGGTTTGTTTTAGGGATGTTTTAGCTTGTATATGTATCACTTTTTTTTTTTTTTTCCATTTGGTACTGCCACATTATTATATGACCATTATAACCCATGACGTCTCAGTAGACAGATTAAAGATTAGATGTTTAAAAAAAGGCAGGTACTTTTCAGATGGGAAACCATTTTGCAGATGAGGAAGGTGATGGATTGCTCATGTTAATTAGATATGTTTGTTGTGATTATACTTTGAGTAGCTGTATATAAAAATAGAGATTGTGAGAGGGAGATAATTTGATATAGTTGAAAGGCTCACTTTAAAGCCAGATAGCCCGACTTTGTTTTTAATTTGACAACAAGTATTTGTCATGTGCCTATTAAACATTCATACTAGGGGCGCCTGGGTGGCTCAGTGGGTTAAAGCCTCTGCCTTCGGCTCAGGTCATGATCTCAGGGTCCTGGGATCGAGCCCCACGTCGGGCTCTCTGTTCAGCAGGGAGCCTGCTTCCCCCTCTCTCTCTGCCTGCCTCTCTGCCTACTTGTGATCTCTCTCTCTCTCTGTCAAATAAATAAATAAAAAATCTTAAAAAACAAAAAACAAAAAACATTCATACTAGATTTCCCACTTATTAGTTGTGTGACTGTGAGTATGTTATTTAAAGTGTTGAACTTCTTGACATTTATTTGTAAAAAGAGGGATGATACTTACCTTGTTGAATTATTATAAGGGTTAGTTATGGTTTACCTAGCAACACCTGACATATAATTAGGCAACAATAAACCATAATTAGTATTAATGTTATTTTTCATAGTAAAACAATACAATGTAATATCAGCCCATTATGATATATACTATCATTGCTGCGGTAGTAATTTAGCATATGGGATAATTAACTATGATTATTATAATTTTATTAATAGGATAGAGCCTAGCTCGGTTGACTATACTTAGGATCCTGTCAGATAAATAATATACTTATATAGCATTTTAGTTTTCAAAGTTCCTTCTCAATTCTTGTCTTATTTGTCCTGTATGGTCTTACTGTAGGATAGGCAGGGCCCATAAATTTTTTCACTTTATAATTGAGGAGCTGAGGCTTTGAGAGAATGATTGAGTTGTCCCAGGTCATGTGGCTTGTAAGTGATTAATTAGGATTTTATTTTCCTTCTACCCATAATTAAAATTCTCAGTGAACCCGGATTGACCCTCGGTGTGGGAAGGAACAGAGAGAATGGGCTCTGACTGTAAAGGCCCTGTTTTCCTTTAGCTTAGCCATTTTATAGTTTCTTGTGGTTGCCCCTCTTGCAGTCATCTGGACATGGGCCTTAATGTTTTAGGTGTGAAGTGCATTGACGGCAGTTACCAGTGAACCACGCCTCTGGGCATTTACACGCTTGCAAAGTCCCTCCCTTTCAGTCTGGACTGAACCTGTAGCTTACTTTAACCAACACAGTGTGACAGAATTAAAGCTTTTCGAGATCTGGACGCAAGCCTTAAGAAGGCCATGTAGCTTTTGTGTTTGGGTTTTTGGGACACCTGACCCATCATGTGAGATACCTGGTTACCGTCTTCAACAGACTCGTGGAAAAGAGACCAGGTGGAGAGAGAGAGGCCCAGGGATGACACGGAGAGAGAAGCCCAGTCCCGCCAGTGTTCTCGCTGATCCCAGTTCCCGCCTGCTGGCTGGAAGCAGTGCCATGACTATTCACCAGCAAGATGAGCAGAAGAACTGCCTCGCTGAGCCCAGCCCTAATTGCAGAATTATGAGCAGATAAAGTGGCTGTTCTTTTTTGAGCAGTAGGTTTTGGGGTGGTTTGTTAAACAGCAATAAGAAAAACAAAAGAAGGGCACCTGGCTGGCTCTGTCGGTAGGGCGGGCAACTCTTTGACCTTGGGGTTGCAAGTTTGAGCCCCATGTTGGGTATAGAGATTACGTAAACATAAAATCTTAAAGAAAAGCAAAAGAATGACAAGAATGTTCTTGAAAATAAAAGTTTTTGCCAAAGGTCGTTTTTTGCCAAAAACTTTTTTGCCAAAAACTTTTTTTTTGACCAATTGCGATGGTTTTGGACTTTCCCTGGCTTGCCAATAGTGGACAGTGTTAGAGGTAATAGAGGTGAATAACTTCCTTTCCAGAAGCTCCTCTTACTCTGTCTTAATGACATGGGTTTGGCTGATAATTGGTGATTCTCAGGCAAACCTGATTTCTGTGTGCTGAGTTCCTCCAGAGAAATCCCAGGAGATAAGGTCGCTTCCTGCGTTCAGGTCTCTGAGTCCTCTTTGCTATTACGTGTCCTACTCCCACTGTCTATGGCGCTTTTGATCCTTGTCGGAACCGAATCGGGTTTGGCCTAGATCAGCCGAGCAACACGAGATCGAATGGCCTTTCTTCCTCCTTTGAACTTGTCCCTGTTCTCCAGAAAAGACTCAGGAGGCCTTCTGGGGGCCGAGAGGGGGTAAGACCAGTAGCCACTTTAATTTTGATCCTGCACACACTACTTAACCAGAGAGACGTCCTATGTCAGTGAGGTGCTGCTCGTGCGTGTATGGTTCCCTCTCACACATCAGTTTCTCTCCTGTTTATTGCAATATACATTCCCCCTCCTCCCATAAGTTTCCACTTGATACAAGAATCAGTGACCTCAAACTGTATCATTTTTTAAACACTTTTTTTTTTTTTTTTTTTTTTGGTTAAAATGCTTTTTCGTCTTACATGAAAATAGTTTTAAAATAATGCAGAGGTTGATTGGCTTCCGGATTGGTGGAGTAAGGGCCTCCAAGCCCTCGCTCTCGCCCAACAACAGCAAAAACATGGACACGACACCTAGAATCAACTATTTCAGAATTCTGCCAATTAACTAAAGCCAGCGAATGAACCGAAAATCATCTGCCTGAGAGAAAAAAAATACAGAAGCCTGGAAGACAGCGAGTGGGGTCTGCGACATTTTAGCTCGTGTTTGCTTCCATCCCTCCTCCTTGCCCAGCTTGGCGATGTAGCACAAGCTGGAGGTGTGGCCCACCACGGACAGAGATCCGACCGCTCCTGGAGACCCATCAAAAGCGCCATCCCCGCAGCACGGTTAATATTTTGTCCAAACTTGTGGCTCCCTTGAAAACTGTCTTCTCAGAGTGGTTGGCTATTTGATTTGACTCAGAGCTCCGCTCAGTTGGGGGAAGGAAAAGCCCCCAGGACTTTGTTGAAACCACAGTGAAGGTTGGCAGCATCTCCACCCTTGAACCTTTTGTTTCAGTTGAGGCAAAGCAGAGCCTGGCCAGGAATTCAAAGGGAAATCCTGGAGAATTAGCCAACCATAAGGAACTCTGAAAAAACGCCATCATATTCCTGGATCTCTGAAAGGCTGCTCCATGTGCAAGGCTATGCACGGTTCTAGGAAAGACCTGGGACAGCGGAGGGTCCCCTCTGATCTTGAGGCTCTGGGGAAGCAGCAAGTGGAAGCTAGGAAGCTAGTCTGAAGGTGTGACTTCTCCCAAGGATGCCTTTGGCAAAGAGCGGAAGACACTCAGGCAAGGCGTTTAAGGAAATCTTCTAACCAGTGGCTGGCCATTAAATTATGCAGATACAGGTGTGACTCCTAGGAAGCCAGGCTTAAAAAACAAAAACAAGAACTTAAAAAAAAAAATCTAGCAGAAAACTCCATGGCCTCACGCCTTAGGGAATATAGAATCTGCAGAATTAGTTCATTAAAGGGCTAAACTAGCAGCACTTTTGAAAAGAATAAGAACAACAGAACCCGTGATTAAAAAAAAAAATCTGGTCAGGGGACATGTAAGTGGCTTAGTTAAGCATCTGCCTTTGGCTCAGGTCATGATCCTGGGGTCCTGGGATGGAGCCCCGCATCGGGCTCCCTGCTCAGCGGAGCCTGCCTCTCCCTCTGCCCCTCCTCCGTGCTTGTGCTCTCTCTCTCTCTCTCTCTCTCTCTCTCTTTCTGTCAAGTAAATAAATAAAATCTTAAAAAAAAAAAATCTTGGCAGGGCAGTGTGGAGGATTCTGGTACCAGAGTTGTTAAAATATCTGAAATGTCCGGTTTTTAATAAAAAATTACGAGACATGTAAGAAATGGGGAAGTGTGTCATATACACAGGAAAAACAAAAAACAAAAACCAGCCATTAGAAAAATATCTCTTTGGGAGCCTAGATATGGACTACATAGACACATACTTTTAGCTATTATAAGTATGTTGAAAGAACTAAATGAAACCGTGTCTGAAGAATTAGAGGAACGTATGAGAATGGTATCTTGCCAGAAAGACTATCGGTAAACCTAGAAATTACTTAAACAGAACCATTTAGAAATTCTGGAGTTTAAAAGTATGATAGCTGAAATGAAAAATTCACTAGAGGAGTTCAAGAGCAGATAAGAGTTGGCAGATTAATTAGTCACCTTAAACGTAGCTCAGTAAAGATTATCTCGTGTGAGGGGTAAAATGGCAATAACAATGAACAGAGCTTCAGGAGACCTGTGGGTCACCATCAAGGATACCAATGTACGCATAACGGGAGGCCCAGCAGGAGGAGAACAAAAGAAGGAGGCAGGAAGAATATATAAAGAAATTATGGCAGAAAACTTTCCAAACTTGCTGAGAAATATTAATCTGCACATTAAAGAAATTCCATGTACTCCAGACCCAAAGTGATCCACACTTAAATGCATAATAGTCCCATTTACAGAAGTGGAAGACAGAGAAATCTTGAAAGCATCAAGAGAGAAGTAAGTTGTCATAAAAGGGATCCTCAGTAAGATGAATAGCTGACTTCTTATCAGAAACCATGGAGGCTAGAAGACATTTTCAAAGTGTTGAAAGGAAAAAGACTATTAGGAATTCTGTATCCAGTTAATTTCTCCTTGAAAGATGGCAGGAGAAATGAAGACATTAAACCCAACCAACCACCACCACCACCAACAACAACAAAACAACAAAGCAAATCAAACAAAACAACAACCTGGAGAATCTCTTGTGTTGGCAG
Source organism: Potos flavus (assembly GCA_028534135.1). Taxonomy (NCBI): domain Eukaryota; kingdom Metazoa; phylum Chordata; class Mammalia; order Carnivora; family Procyonidae; genus Potos; species Potos flavus. Next base: position 74,454,169 of record CM052892.1, on the reverse strand, counting down.
ACCTGCCCTACAAGAAATATTAAGGGGAGATCCCCTTCAAGTTGAAATGAAAGAACAGACAGTAAACTAGAAAGGACTAGACAGTAAACTGTAATCCACATGAAGAAGTAAAGAGCATTGATGAAGGTAACTACATAGTTATTATGAAAGACATACACAGAAATGCATTTGTCTTTATAATTTTTTTTCTCCTGTTTTAAAAGACAACTGCATACGGCTATAAATATTGATAGGCTTATAATGTATAAAGAGGTAGTTCGCTTGGCAATAATAATAAAAAGGAAGGGGAAAAAAAAGGAAGGGAAAAAACGGATGTCAGAGGAAAGTTTTTAATTATTATTGAAATGAAGTTAGTGTTAATCCAGATTAGAATGTTTTAAGTTAAAATGATCCTTGTATTTTCCAGGGCAACCACCAAGAAAATAAGTGAATGCAACAGGCACCCCAGAAAATATTTGTTTAACACCAAAGGAGGCAGGAATTGAGAGATCGATTTCCTGAGCTCCAATATACCCTTGTAGAATAGAAGTTATAATGTAACTTCCATGTTAAATAATGTATTCATGTAATCTTTAAGGAAATGTTACCAAGAGAGTGTATCAGTTCATGGATCCTTTCATGGGGCTTGATTTTGTGATACCACCAGACACTTACCAATAGATTTTTAAAGTATGGCATAAGGAAAATGCACCAGTGTGAAGTCAGTGTGATTCTATTAACCCTTGGTTCTGAAGTTGTAGCTTTGTTTCCCTGGAGATGAAACAGTAGTCTATGGTATTGAGAGATACCCTTTATTTTGTTACTGAAAGCTTGGGTATGGAAAATTGAGTCCTTTTCCTTCCTCTAAATGCAGAAAAGAAAAGATGAGCAAAAGGCTCTGGAGAGCAGAGTAGATACTGGGAAAAATGCATCTGGAGATAAATGCACATAGGAAAACGCTGTTGAATGGAGAAATGTTCTGGGCAGACTATTTCGGAAGCCTTGAGAGGTATTTCTATCTGCATTTTCTGTGTATTTGTTGATGCTGTTCTCCATGGGTGCCCAGCTCCGTGGAGATCCAATGTCATCCCAAGAATTGTTCATTGCAGTGTAGAGCTGCCACAATTATAATATATTTCATATGCCTTCAGAAAATAAAACCGATATTTAGCTTTATGGTATGAAGATAGTTTAATTATATCAAACAATAACATGTAATTTCCTTATTATAGGAGAAGTGATGAAATTGCATTTTCTTACTGCTGATTTCAACAATCATTTAAAAATGAAATTCTCAATCTGTTTTCAGTCCCAGCACAGTTGAAGAATATAGCGCAGTTGCATCTGTAATGATGGCTCACTCAACTGGGAACATCTCTCTGGGTGAGAATAAGTAATATTTTTAAAGGCCTCCAAGTAATTCCGATGTGGCATACCTCCTTTCCATTACGAATAACACATTGAAATCATAGATCCCTTGAATCTTACAGAAATTAGTGTTATTAAGAGATTACAATGATTAAAATAGAATCTGCTCTTGTGAGACTCTCTTGTTTTCTTAAGCAAGTTATATTGAATATTTCTAGTATTTTTTTCTAGTCCCTTTTTCGAGACATTTTTATTCCTAGTTTTTAAAAATCATATTAACTTTTTAAGTGTGCAGCTCAGTAGTGTTAACTATATGCCCATTGTTGTACAACGGACCTCGAGAATTTTTCATCTTGTAAAACTGAAACTCTATATGCACTGAAGAGTAACTCCCCTTTTTCTCTTCCCCTCTGATACCACCATTCTACTTTGTTTCTTTGAGTTTGACAACTTTAGATATCTCATATAAGTGGAATCATACAGTATTTGTTTTTTCTTGTTTTTGTTTGTTTTTTGTGACTGTCTTGTTTCACTTAGCATAATATCCTCAGGGTTTATCCATGTTGTAGCATTTGACAGACTTTCTTTTTTAAGAGTGAATAATGTTTCATTGTATGTGTATACCACATTTTCTTTATCCATTCATCCATTGATGGGCGTTTAGGTTGCCTCACCTTTTGGCTATCGCGAATAATGCTACAATTACATGGGGGTGCAAGTATCTCTTTGAGATCCTGTTTCCAACTTTCTTGGATCTATATCCAGAAGTGGGATGGCTTGATCGTATATATGCTAAGTCTTTTTTTAGTTTTTTGAGGTACCTCCATTTTGTTTTTCATAACAGCTACACTAGTTTACAGTTCTACAAACAGTGCACAAGCATTTCAATTTCTCCATATCCTAGCTAACATTTGTTATTTTCTGTTTTTGTATTTTTTTTCTTTTCTTTTCTTATCTCTTTTATTTTCCTCCCTCCCCCCTCCCTCCCTTTTTAACAGTGGCCATTCTAATCATTCCTAGGTCCTTACTGCTAGTCCTCTTTCCTTCTGGAATTCATATGATACCACATGAACATATTGCCACCTTATAAGACAGAGTTAAGCTGCTTTTTTTTTCTTTACCTCTAATTTCTAAAAAGATAAACTTGCTTTAAACGCAAGTTTAGGGATTATTGTCACTGGACTGGGTCTGCTCTTGTTTCCAAGAAGTCCATAAATGTTCCATATGTAGATGCATTACTTTGATGTGTAACTAATGCGCTTCTTTGACTCTGTCTGAACATTGGTTGTCTCCATTTCACTTGCCCTGCTGCATCTGCTTGTGAATCTTTCTGTCATCCATTCTCCACAGATTTCTTGCCTAAGTGGAGTTGTATTGCCAAAAGCTTTGCTTCAGTGCTGGTAGACCAGCTACCTTCCAGTGCCCTATATTTGATGATCCTGTCTAGACAATTAATAGTAAGTACAGATTATAGATGATGTGTATGATAATGTTCAAGGTAACCGATGTTAATGCTTATAATCCATCTAGTCCTCACAGCTGTGTAAGTGTGAGTGTTTTATGTTTTACAGATGTTTAGATTGATTGCACCTCCACTGTTGTTTCTAACCTGCCTTTGATTCTTCCAGAGATTACACTGTGTTGTAAGACTGGGGGGAAAACGCATTGAATTTGGGGGCAGATCTGTATTCAAGTCTTGACATTGCCACTTGGCCGAATTACACCTTCGGATATGTTTCATTTCTTCTCTGAGTCAGAAATCTCATCCGTAAATTGAATCGTGATACTTAACCTTTTATTTTAAAGGTGTTAACCTTAAAAATAAAACCACCAGTTATTTTGCCAGCAAAAAAGGGTTTATTCGGGAATAGCAGAGAATTGCAATCTGGGAGGTACAGGATATGGTAAAACCATTGGCAAGTCTGGAGAACAAAGGGGAGATCAGTTCTTTTATGGAGGAAAGGGGCAATTTGGAGGGCTGTTATAAACAAAAAGCCCTTTGCAGTAAACTGGGAGTTGGAGGTATCATGGCTTCTCATTGGCTGGGTTGTGAATGTCTCTCATTGGCTCCACTGTTGCCAGGGAAGGAAGAAGCCTTCCTCCTGCTGGAATAGGAAAGTAGTGTGTCTGCAAGGTCTGATCTCTTCCTACTGGATTTACAATTGAAGAGGAATGGTAGGGTCTGAGAGCTACCCCTGCTGGCCTCCCAACTCCATTCTAAATGAGATTTCCTTTTATTAATTTTCACAGAGGATTCATTGATATTGTGAGCTTGTGTTTTTAGGAAGTCTTAACCAAGGAGGGTATCCTGTTAGAGTTTCCCCTCTTACAGTGAAGGTGAAAACCATTTTCATATCCCGGTGGTACTTAAATGGCCCGTATCTGACAGATGTCTTCTGAGTTTGATTTTCACAGTTTGCCCATTAATTGAAAACATCATTTAAAATGGTAGGTCATAAAAAAAAAAATGATGCATACATCCCATTAACATTTCTGTTTTAACTTAAAACTTATAAACTGTCCTTTGATTAGGACCAAGCTTTTCCCTGGAGTGCAGGTTTGCTGATTGGAACAACAAGTCTTTCATTACTCAGCAGTCATAATAAATCCTTTCCAGTTTACACGTTGTTTCTTGAATGCTTTAAAATTTAGAGAACTGAAAAGCAGTGGTTCTCAGTGTGGTTCCCAGACCAGCAGCATCACATGGGAATTTCTTAGCCTGCAGATTCTTTGGTTTCACTCTATACCTACGGAATCAGAAGCTAAGGGAGTGGTGGTGAGTCATCTGTTTTCACAAGGCCTCCACACTAAAGTTTGAGAACCACCATTCCATATTTCAGATTTCCCCCATTTTTCTATTTTACCTGTTTTAACAGCACTGTTTGTAGTGACTTGCCTTTAAGTTTTTCCTAAGCTTCTGATTTCGTTTTTGAGGATAGAATCCTGTTCATTTTTACTCTCCTAGCTGATCTAATATTTAATTAGATTAGCTAATTACACTAACAATAAAACTCCCCTAATGAGGTTTTGGAACAAATACTACTGGTGTTGGAGTACACACAGCTCAAGTCTTGGGAACTATGAGGGGCACTCCAGAGAGTAGTCGGTAGGCTCTGAGTTTCCAGCATGCCCTGGGCATCTTCCATCGTGGCTGGAGAGGAATTGGAGAGCGTGGTTTCATTCAGCAAGTTGGGTAAATGAAGGTTGGCCAGGAGAACTTCTCATACATATTTTTCCATATGGGCTTATAGCTTTCTCTGATCTATCTTTATAGCCCTTAACACAATGTGCATGTTTTAGACTTTTGCTGGTTTGTAAGTAAGTAGTCCTCTTTGCTTAGACCTTGGCGCTTGAAATTTGTTTTTAAAAACTCCATGTTTTAGGTCAATATTTTGGGAAAAAAAGAGATCCCACTCAGCGGTTCATAGGGAAGATGTGTGCTTATTATTAACGACACCAAATAGGAAACTGCATAGCAGCTAATACTTGAGTTGAAAACAGATGGATGTGTTCTTTGCTAGCCTGGTACGTATAGCTTTTGGTCCAGCTTCGGGTGCCTACTTTGATTATGGGGAAACCAGTCATATGTGGGAATAAGTCAATTCGATACATCATGATGGCCATTTGTACCAAAGTGCAAGGGAAGTATTTGCCCACCAAGGAGCTGCTTTAGGGGTTACATAGTTTGATCTGGAATCTGACCCGCTGAATTGAAAACATCGGTCTTTGGCAACATTCTGGATGAAATTTTGATTGAGCTGCTTTTTTAAATGTATGTTTAAATTATTGGCTCATCTAAGGAAGGGGCAGGGCCTAAGTAGCCTGTCTGAATGGACTCTGGATCATCTTGTTACTGCAGTGGTTGGGTCATAGTATGGCTTTGAGACATTAATAGAAGACTACGTAACGCAAAGAAAATAACTATTATGTAACAGCATCAGAATACTCCTAACAGGTGTCCGGTTCCACTGCCGGTGTTTGGATATGGGTTTGATATTGGTTGGCATTCGTTGTTGAGTGACACAGCAGTCTAGTGGTCCACCGAGAAAGCAGTAGTTGCTATGAACTCAATTTTAAAAAAGTAATGACTGTTGCTTAAATGCTTGAGGTAGGGCGAAGTCTTTGTTAGGATTAGTCTCTCAATCCACATATTTGATATGCAGAGCATAAATTACGGGTCTGCATTTAAATTCCACCTTGCTGCGTTTATAAAGTAATGAAAATTGTAGTTTCATACAAAACCGAAGAAAAACAAGAACAAAAAATTACACAGAAAATAATAATTATTGAATAAGTTTTGAATGGTAACTATAAGCTCATAATATATATGTTAAATCATGTTACCATTACATAGCATTCCTTGATGGTGGTGGTATCTAGATTTTATGGATAGGAAAAATGGATTAAGAAAGCTGATGACTTGCCCAAGCTCTTTTGACTGCTGGGGATTGGAGCTGGGATTTAACTGTGGTCTGTTTAACGCTAAGGCCCAGGCTTTTAAGTACTACTTTACACCTTAATATCTGGTGCTTTAATATTCCTGGCCTGCTTTTAAAAACTTCTCTCTTCCTGTCAATTCCAGAGATAACGTTCAATAATTTGACAACAGTGACCTTTCTAAACAAATACAGAGTGTTACAGAACCAGATGGCCCAAGATTATATATTTTATTTTTCTGGCTCAAAATAAATTGCTTGCTCTAAGACTGATAAAGTCCAAAAAAGACCCTCTGTGTCCCAGGACTTCATCAGGCCACATGGCCAGCGAGTGCCCTTTATCATGAGCCAGTCACAAGTACAGAGCCTTATGTCTTTATACTGTAATTTAGATTAGGGCCTGATGAAAGGGCAAGAAGCAGCTTTGCTAAATGAGATCATTCTGGCCTTCAGTAATGGCAGTGCATTTGGGTAGAGAGATTCTGAGGAATTAAAGACAGAGGCATACCACTGTCTGTCTGATTAAGTGGGTGTCCACCAAGAGAAGGCTGATTTCTAATTTAACAAGCTCCCAACTTAGGCATCTCTTCTTCAAGTAGGATTTTTCTAATAATTAGAAGTCCTCATCTTGATCATTCAAAATGCGAGCGGGGATCTTTTTGACAATCTAAGACAAATATGTTAGAAAACGAAAATTCTATACTGGAAACATAAGTTACTGTATCACACATGAACAGTGCCTTCACGAGCTCAGTTACGCTCTGTGAAGTTCAGGTTTAGAGAGACCAGGTTACACAGGATGGGCATAGAGAGGTTTCGGGGATGCATTTCAAAGAGCCAACAGTAACAAGAAACCGTGGACTCGGAGTGAGGAGGCCTGTGTTTTAGACTTGGATTTGCCATACTTTGTAAGGATCCTTGCCCACGTGACTTAAGTTCTTTGGGCCTCAGTTTTCTCCCTTGTAAAACGAGGCCAGAATTGTATCACCTGCCTTATTTCGTTACAGGGTTGTTCTGAGAACCAAACGAGGAAGCACGTGACAAAGTCACCGTGACATTCCAGTGAATGCCATGGTCGTAGTGGCATCTAGTACATCACGGCAGCGGTCCTGACCTGTGAGCAGGATGCATCTGCATTTGGCATTGCTCTGTGATTGACTAGTTTGTTGATTTGGGTATTATAATTTGAACAGATTTCAGAAAATTAGAAAAGATGTAGCCAGAGGCTTCGTATCTGTTCCCAACTATCTTACCAAGATAAATAACCCAAAGAATATTAGAATGTTAGTGCTAGAAGGACCCCTGAGGGTCATCTATCTTACCCTCCTTATTTTAAGACAGAGGGCACCCTCCTAATCATACTTTTGTCATCTCTGCCATGTTTATGTGCACAGAGAATAACACTGTCACCAGCATCATTAATTGTAAAGGATGTCAACCTCGTCTCAATCCTGATACAGATTTCTAAAAATGTAAAGCCAGAGAAAAAATTCTGCTTGGAGGTAGTAACATGTTGTAAAAAAGAGCCTGGGCTTTGGTGTCAAAAGTTGGGATGGAATCTTGATTCTGTCACTTACTACTTTTGGGACAGTGGGAAACGTATTTAGTGTTTGGTACGGTGCACCTACTTAGCTGTACTCCTTTACCTACCGTGCAGGCTATGTCTATATCTGGACCTTAACCATTTTCACAGGTGATTCTTGAGGTCTGAGATGAGCTGGCTTTTTAGATTATTTATACTAACGGTTCTTGACCTTTTCTCCCCATCTCCAACAAATAGTGATTCCTTAAGATTGCAGGGAGAGATTGTGGCAAATCAGAATCTTGGAGTCGGTGAGTCAGGTGTAGTTAGAAAAGGTTTCCCTTTGATGCTGGTTTAGGGAGTTACATATGGAGCTGTTATTTTTAAAACTCTAATTGTGTTGGGCCATTTGTCAAATTCTTGTCTTACATTATTGAGTTTCAATTTATCTGTGTTGGTTTTGCTTCTCTTAGGGGTTACATGTGTTTAGAATGCATTAGAAAGCTAAACGGGTGGTTTTTTAAATGTGAGATCATAAAATACTATTAAGTATACTCCCATGAGAAGGTCTCTTCTAAAGAAAATAACAGAAAATAATGTTTTTATCACTGAAAACTCATTAAGAGCAAACGTGGACACTTACATTCCTAATCAAGAATAATGACTTTTGTGTACTTTTAAGAGCACAATGTTAAGAGATTATTCGATGGTTTATATACTGATGATAATAGGTTTGTTTTTCTTTGACTTGTTAAGAATATTCTTGGAATTCTTATTTGATATCCTAGAAATATACAAGTTGGTCCTTAAATCTGAAAAGTGAAAATTCAAAACCAACTGGTTATTACTTCTAGATCTAATGGGACTGGACCAGAGAAAGGAAGCTCGATAAATAAAGAGAATAATATACAAACCAGAAGCCCATGATTCAGTGTGAATTTTCTGTCACTTATCAGCATTTCAGCTGTGGACTGTGTTTCTCTTTCTCTCTCTTGTTAAATAAATGGACAGAATTTCTTCCTTGATCATCTGTGACATAATTTCATTGTAACCAGTAGTCTGTGGGCTTTCATGAAGTTGAATTTTCTTAATATGAATTTGTGCAGAGAGGCTTTACATCTGTCTAGATTTTGGCTATACTAATTAGAGAATGGATATTACAAAAAACTGGCAGGCAGTTTTTTGAGATAGTAAATGGGTTGTGAAAGGGATACCAAAGTGTAGCTTTACATTTTTTCCACTTGTTTTTACATTGTCCCTCAGAATGTTTAGTGTTTTGTAATGAAATTATGTTTTTGTGCAAAAAGAAAACAATCGGTTGAAAATATGAGAAATGTTTTCAGTTGTCCAAGGCTAATGTTGATTTAAATAGGTCTGGGTCTTCATGGTTGACAGCTACAGATAATTAGCTTTTTCTTCCTTAACAAAGAAAGCAAATGGAGCTGCAAGACATTCATTGCCTTTTCTGTCATCGTAATAATAATGTATGTATTTAACTTCTGCAGTTCCTTAAATTGATTTAGTGCTAAGCTGCCTACATTACATGTAATAAGAGTGACAGGTAAAAGCTGCAGCACATATTTGCGGGGCAAACACGAGCAGTGATTGACAGCAGAGTTCCTCTCTACAAGAAATAGCAGTGTTTGGAGCTCAAAAAGGGCCAGATACATAATTCTTAAACTTGTAGAGCAGATTCACCAAATGAATTTTAAAAAGTGATTGCCACTCGGTGTATTTGAGCCTTTACGTTCTCGGCTTTGGGTCAGGGAAACCGACGGACAAAATTTCACCTGACTGCTGGAGAGGAGGGAATTCCTTTTAAGCATATTAATATTGGTAATTTAAGATCGATACTTCCAAACTGGAGATCAGGTTACAGCTTTGTACCCAGTAGCTGAAAATCACCTTCAGCGGTGACTGATTGACCTTATTTGAAGAAGCCAAATGATAGGTCTATTCGAAGGAGGCTTTAAAGACTATAAATCGAGGTATCCTTAAGTGAAAATATCCATTTTCACATCTCTGGAGTTTCATCTCTGGAAAGGTATTCCTATAGGGCTTGATGGTTTCTTTTGGTCAGAGTGGCTAAGTGTGATCATCTTTCAAAAGTGCTCAAAATACTCTGCATTTCCTTTGTTCCTGTGACCCATGCCCAGAAGCTAGGATTGAAAAGACTCTTGGTGACTGCTGTTGAATAATGCTCTATGATGAGCTCCGCATGCTGCTCTTCCTATTCTAGCAGGGAAATGCTTTTTTGTTTTGGTGACACCTCGTGCTGTGTCTGTGGGATGGAGGAGGCACCCTACGTGTCCTTGTACATTGGCAGCCTCTACTGGCCATTGCAAAGAGCAGCACTGACCTCTGTTTTTCACTCAGGTCTGGATATGATTTTATTTGGGCTCACCTCTCCCTTCCTTGGTCCTAATCCTCTTTGTTATCCCCTTTTAGAGACTACTTTATCTGTTGGATATTGATGTATAGCTATTAAAGAGCTGCTAGCCCAATGTTCCTGTCAATTAGCTCATAGCATAGATGAATTTGTTACAATCTTGGGAGAAGTTAAAAATGTAACCTTGCCCTGAGAAGTAATTTCCATGTAAGAGGTAAGCTAGATTTCTTTTAATAGATTTTAAAATACATTTTTAGTTGCATACCTTTGGGCATTTACTTGTGATTGGCAAATAACGTCGATCCCCTAAAAGAAAGCCTTGACTCAATGATAGATTTAATTAAAGAGATATTTATTAATTCTTTAGATTTAGGTGTACCAACTACCTTAGAGGTTTCTAGAAAGTAGGTATAAACTTACTGGGCTTTTTGAGTATGAGTACCTTTCGGGGTTGGTGGAGGGTCTAGATTTTTAAGTATACACATTTTATTTTTTTATTTATTATTATTTTTTAAAGATTTTATTTATTTATTTGACAAGAGAGAGATATAACGAGAGAGGGAACACAAGCAGGGGGAGTGGGAGAGGGAGAAGCAGGCTTCCCACTGAGCGAGGGAGCCCAATGGCGGGGCTCGATCTCAGGACCCTGGGATCATGACCTGAGCGGAAGGCAGATACCTAACGACTGAGCCACCCAGGTGCCCCAAGTATACACAATTTAAAATATCTGTAAATAAAATATTCAGTGGCAGTAAACCCTGGGTTATTTTGGTTTAAGGGTTTGAGACTCATAATATTTGGCCTGATATCTTTGACCTGATATGGGCATCATTTGACCACAATAGTTAATTTCCTACACAAAATAGATCCATTTGTTGACATTTCAATTTTATCAGCGGCTCTACTGGTCTCCTAGTTATCTTTGAGTCTCTTGGCATTTTCAAACAAGAAATGTAGCTGAAGGGGTCCTGAGTGGCTCAGAGGGTTAAGCCTCTGCCTTCAGCTCAGGTCATGATCTCAGGGTCCCGAGATCAAGTCCCGCATAGGGCTCTCTGCTCAGCGGGGAGCCTGCTTCCCCCTCTCTCTCTGCCTGCCTCTCTGCCTACTTGTGACCTCTCTCTCTCTCTGTCAAATAAATAAATAAAATATTTAAAAAAAAAAAGAAAGAAAGAAACGTAGCTGAATCTTTTTGTATAGTCCCATGAATGTTGACTTTCATTCCTTCTGTTTCCACTGCCCTGGGATTATTATAGGACAGGACTGGTATCTCTCCTTGTTTCCATGTTCGTTGCCTTCTAATTCAACCCATATAGCATGACCATATGGATTCAACTAAAACATTGCTTTTATCAAAATACAATTTTATTTATTTATTTTATTTTTTTTAAGTGGGCTCTGTGCCCGACATTGGGCTCAAAATACCCTGAGATTAAGAGTCGTATGCTCTACTGACTGAGCCAGCCAGGCGCCCCTCAATCACACTTAAAAAAAATAAAAAAAGATTTCTTGTTTTCTTGAGTAGAGGAGCTGAGTGGTATAGAGGCTAGGAAAAGAAAAGAACAGTGGGCTTTTTTTGCCCTGGCTCTGGCTCTGGCTGTATGACCTTAAGCATAAAAATATACCTTCCTAGGCCTCTGTTTCTCCATTCTACAAAATCATTTGTTGTAAAGATTGGTTGAGATAATGAATGTGAAATTGCCATTACTTGTACTACTACAGGGTAAAGAGATCAAATTCCTCAATCTAGAATTTCTTTCCAAACAGCTCCATTTCTGTACTATGCCTGGCATATAATAGGTGTTCTTGGATAATTGAATCCTATCTTTCCCAGCCTTATCTTGTACTTCTCTCTAATCTTCCAATTCAGGTAAGTAGTCTCTGCTTTCTCTGCTGAAAATGTTGTTCACAGCCCGATCTTTCTCAGTCTCACCCTCGTTCACTTTTTCAGACTCTTTGTTCAGGAATGGTCAAGTCTCTCATATCTCATTCTGTCCACTTTGCTTTCTTTTCAACCATGGCAATCTTACTGTCTTTACCACTCACCACTCTCCTTTGGTGTATATAATATCTTGATTATTAATAACAGTGTCCAGTGTGTATGGCTTTTCTTCCCCGGTGTATTGTAGGCTCCTGGAATACGGGGATAATAGCTTTGATTTTGTAGTTACTCTTTAGGGATATTAAAAAAAAAAAAAAAAAGATATTTATTTATTGATTTGAGAGACAGCAAGCATGAGCAGGAGAGGAAGAGCAGAGGGAGAGGAAGAAGCAGACTCCCTAGTGAGCAGGGAGCCCTCCATGACACAGGGCTTGATCCCAGGACCCTGGGATCATGACCTGAGCCGAAGGCAGATGCTTAACCGACTGAGCCACCCAGGCGCCCCTCTTTAAGGATGTTTTAATGTGACTTGTAATATATCTAAGTTGACATATTGATAAGTAATGGTTTATATTGTATTTGCCAGGAGGTAAAAGTTTAGGACCAGGGTTGGCAGGTTGTTAGACATAAGATACTGTGATTCTGATAGACCACTGATATTCTGATTTACTGGGTAAAGTCTCCAGACTGTCAGGGCTTTGGGGGAGGATCTCCCTCTGGAAAAGAATGAGCTACATGTTATTATCAGTTAAAGAGTCTTCTCTTTTAATAAAGCGTCCTTTAAAATATAGATACCTTCATTAGTAAGCAGGTCTTCATATTGTAATATAGTTTCCTTGTGAGTATAAAGGAAATTTAAAAAAAGACATAGAAATTGTAGCATTGAGAGAGAGACTGGCTTTTTGACTGATACCTTTTTGCCTTTTTTTTTTTTTTTTTAGCATTGGCATTTTTATATATTCAAATTAAATAAAGCGCTGTTCTTTCTTGGATAGGTAAGGTACCAGAAATTTCCCCCAGTGTGTATCTTCGATATGTTTGATTGCTATAGCAATTTTTTATTTGGCCATATTGATGTTCAGTTTGTGTACAATCTAATTCCCCAATATAAAGTGTACAGTTTGATGAGTTTTGACAGTTGGGTTTCATCCTATACCACTGTCACAATCAAGGAACAGAACATTTTCATCGTCGCAAAAAATTTGTTCCTCTGCTTTTGTAGTTGATCCTCTCTACTTGGCCTCTGGTGACCACAGATCTGCATTGTGTCCATTATTGGCTTGTCTTTTCTAGAATTTCCTATAATGGAATCACACAATCTGTAGTTTCTGTACCTGGCTTCATTTAGGTGATACCTTAATTGAGATTGTACCTGAATCGTGCAGATTTATACCTTCTCATTGCTGAGTAGTGGTTCACTGTGGCTCTACCACACTTTGTTGATTCTGTTTACTAATTGATGGATATTTGGATTGTTTCTAGTTTTTGGCTGTTCTGGAGAAAGCTGTTAAGTGCATTTAGGGCAAGTGTTGGGGCGTATGTTTTATTACACTCAGGTAAGTGAATAGGAGATTGTGGAGTCCTATGATAAGAGTATGTTTAATTTTATAAGTACTTGCCAATCTGTTTTCCAAACGAGCTGTGCCATTTTGCGTCCCCGTTGGTAGGATAGAAGGGTTCCAGCTGTTCTGCGTCCTTGCCAGTATATGGGATTGACAGTGTTTTTAATTGTAGCTATCGTTCCGGTGACTATGTAGTGGTAACTCATTGTAGTTTTAATTTGTATTTCTCTAAAATGACTAATGATGTTGAGCTTCTTTTCACATGCTTATTGGCCATTTGCATATTGTTTGTTACTGTCCACACCATTTACCTATTTTTTAAAATCATGTTGTTGTTTTTTCTCCTTATTTAGTTCTTTTTAGATATTTACATATTCTGGGTACAAATCGTTTATCAGAAATATGTTTTGCGAACTTTTTTTCCCATGTCTGTGGGCTTGCACTTTCATTTTCTTAAGTTTCTCCTTTCAAAGAACAAAAGTCTCATTAAGATGAAGTTTGTTTATCAGTTTTTTTCTTGTGGTTTTTTCGTGGAAGATGAAAAATTTTTGTCTAACACAATGTCACTTAAATTGTCTCATGTTATCTTCTAGGAGTTTGTAATCTTATTTTTAGGTCTATAATACATTTTGAGTTAATTTTTATAGATGGTGTGAGATAAGTTTCATATCTTTCCATGTGAGTATCCAGTTTTCCAGCATCATTTGTTGAAAAGACTAATTTCTCCGCTGAGTTACCTTGACATCTTTATTGAAATGGCCATATATGTGTGGGTGTATTTCCGTTCCAGTTTTTTTTTTTTTTAAGATTTATTTATGTATTAGAGAAAGAGTACACATGAACAGTGGGGGATGGGGTGGGGTGGGGAGTGGCAGAGGGAGAGAATCCCAAATAGAACCCAACATGGGGCTTGAGCTCATGACCTAATCTGAAATCAAGAGTTGGATACTTAACCGACTGTTACACCCAGGCACCCGTCCAGTTTTTTCTTATTACTATCTTTATGTTAGTACCCTACTGTCTTGATTACTGTAGATTATAGTCTTAAAATTAGGTAATATATAGTTTCTACCACTTTGTCTTGCGTTTCAGAGTAGTTGTGGTTATTTTAGATCCTTTGCGTTTGCATATAAACTTTAGAATTAGTTTGTCAAAATCCACAAAAGCCGTGCCTGGAATTTTGATTGCAATTATGTTGATTCTGTGGATCAATTTCACAGAAATTAGTATTTTTGTTATATTGGGTATGACGATCCGTAAATATATATCTCTTTATTTATTTAGGTCTTCTTTAATTTCTCTTACGATTTCTAGTCTTCCAGTGTCCTTCATATAGTTTTTGTTAAGTTTGTCACCAAATATATCAAATATATTTGATACTATTGTAAATAATTTTTGCTGTAAATTTCAGTAGTATTGAAATACAATATGGCTGGTATGGCAATATATTTGACTTTTTTTATATTGACCTTATAACCTTGTAATGTTACTAAGTGTACTTACTATTCCTAATAGCTTTTTTTTTTTTTTTAAAAGAAAATGCCTTGGGATTTTTTTGCTTAATCATGTTTTCTGCAAATAAAGATGGTTTTACGTCTTCTTTTCTGATTTATCTGCTTTTTATTCATCTTTCTTGCCTTATTGCATTGATTAGGACCTGCAGTGTTGGATAGAAATGGTAAGGGAGGCTATCCTTGTCCTCTTCCTGACCTTAGAAATACAATATTCCGTCTTTCACCATTAAGTTTACTGTTAGCTGTAGATTCTTTGTGGATACCCTTAATTAAGTTGAGGAAGTTCCTTTCTATTGCCAGTTTGCTGGGAGTTTTTATTTATGAATGACTGTTAAATCCAGATGATTCTACACTTTTTCTCTTTTAGTCTGTTAACCTGGTAAATTACCACGATTGATATTCTAATGATAAAGCAACTTTGAATTCTGGGATAAGTCCCATTTTGTCATGATTCATGACATATATTTATATGTCACTAGGTTCGATTCGTTAGCATTTTTTTACAGATATTTTTGTGTCTGTTTTTCTGAGGAATATTGGTAGTAGTTAAATTTTCTTGTTTTTGTCATTTAAAAAAAATCAGGGTAATCTTGGCCTCATAAAATGAGTTAGGGAATGTTTCCCCATGTTTTATTTTTGGGAAAAGTAAACACCAACTGCCTTATGATTTGGGAAATACCGACATTCGCTTTTGTGACTCTAACAACCTAATTCTTGTTACTGAGATAAGAAATATTTAATATAGGAAAAGGCCATGTTCTTCCTTTCAGATATTCTCCAAATGGTTACTTGCCACTAAAACCAAAATAAAGCAAAACCCAAAATAGCAGGGAGGTATGCCGATATAGGTGTTTGTAAAACAAATTATTGATATGCAAATTAAAAATTTAATAACTTTGGATGTGAGCTTAATATCAATAAACCATATATATGATATATGATAGTATATTTCATAGAGATGTTAATACTTGCATTTATTTTTGTCCATAAAACATTTTGTAAAGTCCCTTGTACATTATCAGTAAGTTGTGCTTTGTTTATACTTGTGCTTCCTACCGGACTTGTCAGTGGTAATTGTTATGTTATAGTGAAATTGTAAAAAAAAACTTTGATCTAGCAGAATATTTTTTTTATTTTTATTTTTTATTTTTTGATCTAGCAGAATATTATTCTATTTGTACTTCTTTTTTTTTTTTTAAGATTTAATTTATTTATTTAACACAGAGAGAGAGCTCACAAGTAGGCAGAGAGAGAGGGGGAATCAGGCTCCCCACTGAGCAGAGAGCCCGATGTGGGGCTCAATCCCAGGACCCTGAGATCATGACCTGAGCCGAAGGCAGAGGCTTTAACCCACTGAGCCACCCAGGCGCCCCTCTAATTGTACTTCTTCCTAGCCAGAACCTATTCCTTGAAAGTGCAGTAGTTCTTTTTTTTTTTTTTTTTATTAACATATAATGTATTATTTGCCCCAGGGGTACATGTCTGTGAATCATCAGGCTTATACATTTCATAGAAAGTGCAGTAGTTCTTAAGCCATAGCTTTTTAGATGAGAAGATTGGTAGATGTATTCCAGTTGCTTAGTCATCACTTCTGTTGACTTTACTGAATGGCTTTTTACATGCTGGTGTTAAAACTATTCTGTCTGCACCCAAAGTGTGTTCTTTGAACTTTAGGATCAGGATGACAGATGCTTTTCCTGACTAATACAGTATCTTTTAAAATTATTTCAGAGGATTGGAAAATTGGATCAAATGGATGAAAATGATGAACTATAACGTTTAATAAAGAAACACAAAACTCACTTTATGTTTTTATGCCATGAAAATAGTTATTCTCTTATGTACTTTCAAGAATATCAAAATATAAACTTTGCTGTAAGATTTAAAAGCACTTGCTGCATATGTTTCGTGATCGAACTCAGACTGTAACTTCCCCCCCGAACCCCCCACTTAGGAGAAACTCTGTGCCCTGTAAATCACCTAGCATATTCTTGATTTTTTAAATATTTTACAGCATTTCATGGAATAATGGGATTTCAAAACTACCAGAAAAGTTTAAATTATATGAAAGAGAATTTCATAAGATGCTTGAATAGATCCTTTTTTATTTTTCCTCTGATAACAATCATGAACTTGAAATTTCTCTCCTGTGTAAATTTGCTAAACGCTTACCTTGCAGTAAATACCACCTACATAATGACATAAGATATAAGGATCAGTAGCTGTAAACTAAATCATTAAGCATATTGTTGATACTTTGCATGATGATATTTTTGGCAATATCTCGCCCCATGAGTTGTATTTACATTTATTTACTGTATGGAGTGACATGAAAAGCTGAGTTACAAATGACTCTGTTAAAGGCATCAGTGGGACTATTACTGTAACATATATTTTAAATGAATACTAGTGAAAGCAAGAAAATAAGAAGAAATAGTAAGTCTCAGGGATGGGTGTCAGAGCTCATTGGGAAATGTCGGATTTTGTAGATTACAATGATACAAGAGAAATCATTCGGTAGGAACATTAACTACATCGTAATGAGAATGTAGTAGAAGCATTGGAAGGCATTTGTAGGTTAGTTCTCTGTTGCACATACAGTAAAAATATGTTGCTAGTTACGAAATGGGCTAAGTGATACCCGAGTATCATCCTTTCTCACTATAGAAACAGAAGTTTGTATATTTGGAAATGGCAACAAAATAGCAGTGTCTTGGAACTGTTTTGGGTAGCGGACTAGCTACTATCATATTGTAATGTAATTAGCGATACACTGTTTGAAGACTTTTTTTTTTTTTAGCCCCTAATAATCCTCTTAAACTTGGGAGGCTGAGAGGTTAGGCACTTGCTCTGTGAAATCCTGCTTCAGTTAAGATGTACAGAGAATGAGATGAATAAGTAACATGAATAAACAATAGCTTTGGTTTATTAGTTTCGAGCTTAATGCTAAGAAAAGTAAAATTGAACATTAAAAGTTGTAATGTTATGTTTTCAAAAGTTTTGCTTATCTTCCTTGGTGAGTGAGTAAGCTAGAGGAAAAATGGGTGGATATAAGAGTGATAACTGTTTCCTTGAACAAGGACTGTTTTTCTAACAATATTAAATTTATGCTATGACACTGTTAGATTTTTTTGTTTCATGCATGTGTCTATTGAGGTATGAGAATATTTATGTTTATTTGAGACCATTTGGTTTTTAGTATAAATTGCTGAGATGCTGATTTCATGTGTCTCGTTATAAGAAAATTTGGCATTTTAGTATAATACAATTTCACTTTTAGAGCCCAGACTGGATTCAGTGTCTTTTCTGAGTATCTGATAGGTAACTGAGATTTGCTCAGCCGCTGCCTTCCATGGTCCAGTTTGTTACAGATAACATGACAAAGCTCGTTTGTGCATTCATATCTAAGTTGGGTCATAAGCCAGAATAATGACCGAAGGCAAGAGGGATGTCCCGGACCAAGGTCCTTAGGCATATAATCATCTTTTAAAAATGAGAACTTCTTATAATAAGGTCTTCTCCCTATTATGTCACTACGTAGTTGTTTAAAATCTTGATTATAAAAGCAACACATATTTTATAGAGAGGAAAGGAAGTAATAGGAGTATCTCACCACCCGTGGAGAACATAGATTACCCTGTGTAGGTAATAATACTTAAAATATAAAATTGTTTTAGGGTCATCATTGGAAGATGCTCTCTTTTAAAGATGCTCTTCTATCGAAACATACCTTATCTGAGTAGAATGGATAAGTAGATGGAAGGATGAGATGGTGGGTAATTAAATAGGGGCTGAAAGGACTCTTTAGGAGACGATTCAGAGGGAAAAGAATCCTTGTCACATTACTGAAGCGCATACTGAGAAGGGAGACACAAATGCCTGACCCCCATGAGCCCGTCTATGGAGACCTGAGGTTCTATAAATAGAGAGTGTTCTTAACCACATCACATACCATTTGCACATATCACTTATAATTTGAAAAATACATTTTGATTCTGCTGGCATTTTGGTTAGCTTTTTGCATCCAAGTGAAAAACAGTGTGTTCAGACGAGAGGACAATCCAGTAAGGTTGCCAGCTTTGTGGCTCTAAGTCCTTTACTCTCCAAATTTAATCCGCAGGCTCTGGTCCTGGAACTTCCCAGGTGCGTTTTTAACTTTTCACAGATGTCATTGGGTTAGAAATCATTCCCGTTTGTCTGAGTGAGAACCCTTTGGTAACATGCCTTTTGATTCTAAGATAAGTGGATGAAATGTGTTGCATAAATCATGTCACAGCAAACGATTGTCACCTGGCACTAGAGCCTGATGAAATTTAAAAATGTTGGTGTATTGCCTGTGGTGTTCAGTTACAGTTCTATAGAAAGAAAGTCTGTCCGTACAGATTGAAGCAGTGCTTGGTAATGTAAGATGCATCTCTCAAGTGATAGGGCTGGTATGAGTTTATTACAGGGTTCCCTGCTCTGAGCTCCCAAGACATACCCAGCGAGGCTTTGTTTTAATTTCTCATTGCTCTCCCTTTGGTGCATTCATAAGAAAACGGAGCAGACCTTCAGCTTGCAAAACCCTTAGTCTTTATTTAGTTCGCCATCTAGTGCAGTGCCAGAGTGTTTTCAAAAATATTCCTGGAAGACAGGAGCCCAAATTTGGGCCTTAAGATACTGCTTGTATTTGCGGTGATGGATTCCCTGTCAGACCTCGCCTTCACTTTGACCTGTTCCCGAAAGTTCTACATGCATCCTCGCTTGTAGTCAGTTTACTGACACCCAGCCTTTGCTTACATCTGCTGACGGTCTACTCAGCGCGTGCACCAAAGAGGCAATGAACCTATGCTCTTTGACTCTGAAAGAAATATAGCTACAGGGCTTTTCCTTCACCCTGGGCCACATTGTCTTTCTAAAAACCACCGACATTCGATTTTGCCATCCCCAGACTTGAAAACTTCTGTCACTTATCGGAAAACG
>CM052892.1:74408773-74434058 GCA_028534135.1 Potos flavus | reverse complement strand
CCATTCAAAATATTTGGTGTTGATGGCTTTACGGTCTGATGAATATGATTAAATAAATTTCTCCTCAAGCGGAAGCTACGTGCTTTCTTCCCTGCGTAGTGCATTTACAGATCAAGAAATACTGTCTTGTGTCTCCAGTGGGAATTTCTCCTCGTACTTCACTTAACAGGTGATGGCTTGAGTTTCTGCTTGAACTCTTTTTGTGACTATCGAGAGTACTTTCCCTTACAAAGCCGTCCATTCCATGTTTGCATAGCTTCGGTTGTCAGACTATTCTTCATGTGTAGCTGATGCAGCTGCTTTTTATTTTCTACTCCGTGAGTGCTAGTTCCCTCCTGAAGCCACATACACCAAATCTAATCCATCTTTCATTGGCTGTACTCTCAGCTCTTTGCCAAAAGCCGTCATTCCTTTTTTCAGGCTTCTCATTTCCAGGCTTAGTGTATTTTCCTATTTTCCAGGTTTTGTGGTGGTTGATTAAAAAAAAAAACAAACAAAAACAAAAAACCAGTTTTGTGTAAGTATATTTGACATACAATAAACTGCATGTATTTATCGATATTTGTGTATGTCTGCAAAACTGTCAAAATTGTGACTATGTTGTCACTCCAAGAGTTTCCTCGTGTCTCTTTATATTCTTTTGATTCCACTTCTTCCTGCCCCTTCAACTCAGATCCCACCCCTTCCATCCCTGCAGTCACTTATTTGCTTTCAGCCACCCTAAATTAGTTTGTTTCCTAGACATTTATGTAAATGAAATCATTCAGTATGCTTTTTGTCCAGCTTCTTCCGCTCAGCATGCTTATGTTCATATTCATCCATCTTTGTTGCATATAAAATAGTTCATTTCTTTGTATTGATGAATAGTATCCTGTCCATCATAGGAGTATACCACAGTTAGTTTATCCATTTACCTCTCCAGGGACAAATGGGTTATGTCCAGTTATTAACTATTATGATTAAGGCAGCTATGACCATTGGTACAAGACTTTATGTGGGTATACGCTTTCTTTGTTGGGGTGTGGGTGGTAAATACTTAGCAGTAGAATGGCTGGGTCATATGGTACGTGTATGTTTAACATTTTAAGAAACTTCCAAACTGTTTTTCCAACTGGTTGCACCACTTGACATTCCCCGCTAACATTGTATGAGAGTTCCAGTTCCTGTGTCCTTACCGGCACTTGATATGGTCAGTCTTTGACATTTTAATCATTCTAATGGGTGTGTAGTAATTTCTCTTTGTGGCATTAATTTGCATCTTCCCCGGGTAAATGATTTTGAGCATCTTTTCCTGTATTTATTCACCATCTTTTTTGACTTCTCTGGTATCTGTTCAAATCTTTTGCCTACTTTTAATTATTATTATTATTGAGTTTTGAGAGTTCATTATGGATACAAGTCCTCTGTTTTCTCCTAGTCAGCTGATCTTTTTATTTCAGTAAGAGTGTCTTGAGGAGGAGAATTTTTTAATTTTGAGGAAGTCCCATTTACTAATTTTGTCTTTTATGGATTGTGTTATTGGCATCATATGTAAAAAAAACTTTGCCTAACTCGAGGTCCAAAAGATGTTCTCATTTATTTTTTTCAAGGAGCTTAATGGTTTTTTTTACATTTAAGTCCGTAATCTATTTTTGCAATAACTTTTTACTTTGGAATAATTTTAGGCTTGCGGGAAAGCTGCGAAGGTAGTGCAGAGAGTTCCTGTGTACCCCTCACCTACTTTCTCCTATTATTAATATCTTACATAACTGCAGTAGATTTGTCAAAACTAAGCAACCAGCTTGGTATGTTACTATTAATTACACCTCAGACTTTATTTGGATTTTATTGGTGTTTCTACTAATACCCATTTTCTGTTCCAGAATTGAATCCAGGATTCCATTTTGTGTGTCAACCGCGTGTCTCCTTAGTCTTCTCCGATCCTTGATAGTTTCTTAGTTTCGCCTTCTTTTCTCATGATCTTGACAGTTTTGAGCACTACTGGTCAGACATTTTGTAGAATGTCCTGCCATTTGGGTTTGTCCAACTTTTCTTTTCTTTTGGATGGTGCTGAGATAAAACTTATAAAAAGTGCAGGAGATCAAGGAATGAGTTAAGCCCACAATAAGGGAATAATCAAATCCAGCAGGTGGTTTGTTCTACAAGACAACTGGCCTGGTCTCCTCAGTGTTTCAATGTCATAAAAAGATTAAGGGAGGAAAGGTGACGAGACTGTTTCAGAGCAAAAGTAACTAAAGAAGACTGAACAGCCAAATCTGATGAGGGAACCTTGACTAGATCCGGGTTTGAAAAAAAGCCAGCCGCAAAAGACATTATGGGGACAGTTGGAAAAGTTGAGTATGAACTAGATATTAGATGATATTAGAGAATGACTATTTGATTTTTTGGTTTAATATTGTTATCTTTGTGGTAGGTCACCATTTTTAGGAACTTCATTTTGAAGTGTTAGGAGTATGTCCAGTGTTTTTCTCTTGATTAGAAGGAGGTGATTTTTTGGGAGAAGTACCCTTCTTATCACATCATATCAGGGGCAAGTGAATACATGCTTTCAACATGTTTTATCACTGGTGTTGCTTAACCTTGATTACCTGGCCAAGGTAATGTTTGCCGGGTTCCTCCACTCTAAAGTTAATCTTTTTTCACCCTTTCTGTACTCTGTTTGGGGAACGAGTCACTAAGTATAGTCCATGATCAAGGGAGGTGAGAGGAAAAATTATACCCTAAGTCCTAGAGATGGGTATACACATAAAGTACTTGGAATTTTTCTGTAAGACAGTTATGTAAATGATATTTAATTTTTGTCTTTTCTCCCCTATTTATTTCTTCAGTCATTTATTATATCAATATAGGTTCATGTATTTATTTTATACTTTAGGCTATAATCTAGTACTTCATTACTTATTTTGTTGCTCACGCTTATTCTAGCAGGCTACTGGGAGCTCTTTTAGGTTGGTTCCTGTGTCCTTTGACTTGACTCCCCCCGCTTATTTCTCCCAGACTTCCTTGTTTGCTGATGCTACAAGATGCCTAAGACTCATCTTATATTTTCAATGCATCAGCCCTAGAATCAGCCATTTCTCAAAGGAGCCCTAGTTCCTTTTGTGGTGGTATGTTATTTAGAAACCAAAATCTGGGCACTGGGTTTGCTTGTTGCTGCTGCTGGTGTGTCACTATGTTTAGATTCTCAGCAGACAGAGCAAGGAAATACATGTATGTGTCCTAATCCTTGTGTATACACATCTATACTTTTACATCTCACCATTCGTATTCAAGCTAACTGAATTCACACTGATGTCTGTGATGCTAGTACTGTACCATGTGGTTCATTCTTTATCCATGATGTCTCTCTCCCAACAATGAGAAACATGGCTCCCACCATCCGTTTACTTAGTTGCTCACCTCTAGTATACACGTAAAGCAGTTTCAAAGTTGTTAACCTGTGCCTGGCAATCCATTTTGAATTAAGTTCTGTTTTATGGTGTGGGATATGGATCAAAGTTCATTTTCTAAAAATATGAATATCCAATTCTTTTAGCAGTATCTGTTTAAAAGATTATCCTTTCATCACGATTGTCTTTGCATCTTTGTTGTCCATTTATGTGTGGGTTAGTTTTAGAACTCTCTATAACATTCCAGTGTTGTGTTTGTCTTTCCTCTAGTAACATATTGTCTTGATTACTGTAGATTGATGAATGTAAATCTCAAAATCAGATAGTGTTGTTAGCCCTCCTCTTTGCTTCTTCTTTTTCAAAGTTATTTTAGCTGTTCTGTCCCTTGCATTTCATATGAATTTTAGAATCAGCTTGTCAAGTTCTATAAAAAAAAAAAGCCTATTAGGATATGGATTTAGATTGCTTTGAATCTTTAGAACAGTTTCAGAAGAACTGACATCTAAACAATATTGAGTCATGTAATCCATCAACAAGTAATACCTCTCTATTTATTTATATCTTTAATTTTTCTCAGTAGTGTCTTATAGTTTTCAGTGTCCGGGTCTTACACTACTTTTGTGAGGTTTATGCCTAAATATTCCCTATGTATTGATACTATTGTAAATGGTATTGCTTTCTAATTGCAACTTCCAGTGTTTGGTTGTTAGTAAATAGGCATAACAGTTGCTTTTTGAATATTGATTTTGTACCATGCAACCTTATTAAATTTACTAGTTCTTATAGCTATTTTATAGATTCTCTCTGATTTTCTATGTGGAAGATCATGTTTGTGAATAAAGAAGTTTTACTTTTTCCTTTAAAATCTGGATACAGGGGTAACTGGGTGGCTCAGTCAGTTAAGCATCTGACTCTTGATTTTGGCTCATGTCATGGTCTCAGAGTTGTGAGATACAGCCCCATGTCAGGCTCCACACCCAGTGGGGAGACTGCTTGAGATTCTCTCTCTCCCACTCCTTCTGCCTCCCCCACCCCTGCTCACTCTCTCTCTCTTTTTCTCTCTCAAATCAATCAATCTTTAAAATCTGAATACCTTTTCTTTCTTTTTCTTGCCTGATTACACTGGCTCGAACTTCTAGCACACTATTGATTAAAAGTGATGAGAGCTGCCATTTCTGTTTTGTTCTTGATCATAGAGGAGAAATCTTTAGGGTTTCACTATGAAGTAGGATATCAACTCTAGGTTTTTCATAGATGTTCTTTATCTGGCTGAAAAGAGTTCTTTTTATTGCTACTTTGCTAAGGATTTTTTTTTTATTAATATCTAATGTATTATTTATTTCAGGGGTACGGATCTGTGATTCATCAGTTTTACACAATTCACAGCGCTCACCATTTTGCTAAGGATTTTTATCAGAAATGGTTGTTGGATTTTGTGAAATACTTTTTTTGGTGTCTATTTAGATTTATGAGGTTTTCTTGTTTTAGTTTCTTAATATGGTAAATTACATTTAAACCACCCTTGAAGCCTTAAACTAGTTTTGAAATCCTGAGATTGAACCTACTTGCTCTTGATGTGTTATCCTTTGTGGAGATTGTTGGATTCAACATTTTGAATTTTTATATTTTTATAAGGCTCTAGTGTGTAATTTCTTTTTTTAAATATTTCTTCTGTTATATCAGAATGATGCTGGTTTCATAGTATTGGTTGGAAAGTACTCTTTTATCTCTCTTTTTTGAGAAAATTGTTAGGATTATTTATTCTTTAAATGTTTGATACAATTCACCAGCAAAGCCTTCTGAGCCTGAAGTTCTCCTTTTGGGAAAATTTTTAAATTTAATTTAAATTTTTAAATTTAATTTTAAATTTTAATTTTAAATTTGTTAAATTTAATATCTTTAATAGGTATAGGCTTATTCACATTATCTCTTTCTTCTTGAGTGAGCTTTGGTACTTTATCTCTTTCAAGGAATTGAGATTTCTTCTAAGTTGTCAAGTTTATTGGCATAAAATTATTATAATCCCATATTAATTGTAGATTCTATAGTGATGTCACCTTTCTCATTCCTGACATTACTAAATTATGTCTTTTAATTTCTGATCAGCCTATCTAGAGATTTATCAATTTTTAAAAAAGATTTTATTCATCTATTTGACAGAGAGACAGTGAGAGAGGGAACACAAGCGACAGGAGCAGCAGGCAGAAGGAAAGGGAGAAGCAGGCTTCCCGTAGAGCAGGAAGCCTGATGCAGGACTTGATCCCAGGACCCTGGGATCATGACCTGAGCTGAAGGCAGATGCTTAATGACTGAGCCACCCAGGCACCTGAGATGTACCAGTTTTATTGACCATTTTAAAAAATGAGCTTATACTTTCACTAACTTTTCCCATTTTTCTGTTTTCTGTGTTACTGAATTCTGCTATAATCTTTTAAAAAATATTCAACAATTCTTTACATTACTGAGTGCTTATCATAATAAGTATATTCTTAATCCTCCTTATCTGTTTCTCCCATTTACCCACCCACCTCCCCTCTGTCAACCACCAGTTTGTTCTCTGTATTGAAGAATATTTTTTGCTTGTCTCTTTTTTCTTTGTTCATTTTTGTTTCTTATATTCCACATATGAGTGAAATCATACAGTATTTGTCTTTGTCTGACTTATTTTACTTAACATTATACCCTCTAGATCCATCCATGTTATTGCAAATGGCATTATCTCATTCTTTTTTTTTTTTATGTCTGAGTAGTATTCCATTGTCTATATATACACATCTTCTTTAACCATTCATCTATCGGTGGAGACTTGGGTTGCTTCCATATCTTGGCTATTGTAAATAATGTTGTAATAAACATAGAGGTGCATATATCTTTTCGAATTAGTGTTTTCATATTATTTGGATATATATCCGACAGTGGAACTACTAGATCATATGGTAATTCTATTTTTAATTTTTCGAGGAACCCCCTTACTGTTTTCCACAGTGGCCTCACTAATTTGCATTCCCACCACTAGTGCATGAGGATTCCCTTTTCTCCACATCCTCACCAACACTTGTTATTTCTTGTATTTTTCATTCTAGCCATTCTGACAGGTGTAAAGTGATCTCTCATTGTGGTTTTGATTTGCATTTCCCTGTTGATTAGTGATGTTGAACATGTTTTCATGTGTCTCTTGGCCATCTGTATGTCTTCTTTGGAAAAATACCTATTCAGGTCCTCTGCCCATTTTTCATTAGATTATTTGGGGGTTTTTGGTGTTTAGTATATAAGTTCTTCATATATTATGGATATTAAGTTCTTATCTGATATGTCATTTGCAAATATCTTCTATTTAGTAGGTTGACTTATTTCGTTGACAGTTTCCTCTGCTGTGCAAAAGCTTTTAATTTTGGTGTAGTCCTAATAGTTTATTTTTGCTTTTGTTTCCCTTGCTTAAGGAGACATACCTAGAAAAATGCTGTTAAGGCTCACGTCCAAGAAATTACTGCCTATGTTTTCTTTAAGGAGTTTTATGATTTCAGGTCTCACATTAGGTCTTTAATCCATTTCAAATTTATTTTTATATATGGTGTAAGAAAGTGGCTCATTTCCTTTTGTATGTAGCTGTCCAGTTTTTGCAGCACCAATTATTGAAGAGTCTATCTTTTCCTCATTATATATTTTTGCCTCCTTTGTCATAATTTAGTTAACTATATAAGCATGGGTTTATTCCTGGGTTCTCTGTTCTGTTCTACTGATATGTATCTATGTGCCAGTACCCTACTCTCTTGATTACTGTAGCTTTGTGTAGTGTATCTTGAAATCTGAGATTGTGATACGTCCAGCTTTGTTCTTCTTTCTCAAGATTGCTTTGGATCCTTGGGGTCTTCCGTGATTCCATACAAATTTTAGGATTATTTGTTCAAGTTCTGTGGAAAATGCTGTTGGTATATTGATAAAGATTGCATTAGATCTGTGGATTGCTTTGGGTGGTATGAGCTTTTTAACAGTACTGGTTCTTCCAGTCCATAAGCATGGAATATCTTTCCATTTGTGTCATCTTCAATTTCTTTCATGAAAATTTTATTGTCTTCAGAGTACAGGTCCTTCATCTCCTTAGTTAAATTTATTCCTAGATATTTTATTATTTGGATGCAATTATAAATGGGATCATTTTCTTAATTTCTTTTCTGCTACTTCACTATTAGTCTGCAGAGATGCAACAGATTCATCAGTTCTAG
This sequence comes from Potos flavus, assembly GCA_028534135.1. Lineage (NCBI taxonomy): Eukaryota > Metazoa > Chordata > Mammalia > Carnivora > Procyonidae > Potos > Potos flavus. The sequence continues at coordinate 74,426,446 of CM052892.1, read as the reverse complement.
TAGTTTTTTTGGTGGGCTTTAGGATTTTCTGTATATAGTATCATGTCATGTTTAAATTGTGAAAGATCAGGAATAAGCCAAGGATATCTACTTTCATCACTTTTATGCAACACAGTGCTGGAAGTCCTAGCTGCAACAATGAGACAAGAAAAAGAAATAAAAGTCATCTAAATTGATAAGGAGTTGTAAAACTTTCACTATTTGAATTCTGTTATGATCTTTATTATTTCCTGCCTTCTACTTTGGGCTTAATTTACTCATTTCTCCCCCCTGGTTTTATAAGGTGAAAGTGGAGACCGTTAGGTTCAAACATGTCTTCTGTTCTACTACAGATGTTTTTTGCTATGGATTTCTCTCTGCATACTGCTTTAGTGGCATCCTACAAATTTTGATATGGTATGCTTTCATTTTCATTCCGTTTAGAATACTTTTTAACCCCACATTTGGTTTCTTCTTTGCTCCTCGGTTATTTAGAAGTGTTTTAGTTTGTTCTAAAATATTCAGGCCCTTCCAGAGATCTTTGTTATTATTTTCTGATTTATTTCAGTTGTGAGCAGAGAACATAGAACAAATCTTGACTCCTTTTACATTTGAGACCTGTTTTATGGCCAGGATATTGTATACCTTGGTTTCTATCAATTTTTGCTACTTGTATTTTGAAGCTCAGTTATTAGGTACATACATTTAAGATTATCACATTCTCTTAATGAATTAATCCCTTTATCATTAGGAAATTATGCTCTGGTTCCCTGGTAATAGTTCTATTCTGAAATCTTTTTTTTTTTTTTTCTGATAGTAGCATAGCCACTCTAGGCTTCTTTTGCTAGTTAGTATGGTATATCTTTTTTATCCTTTTGTGTTAATCTATTTATGTCTGTATTTGAGTTAAATTTCTTAAAGAAAGCATATTGTTGGATCTTGCTTTTTTAGGAGTCTGATAATATCTGCCTTTTAATTGGAGGTTTTCGATCATTTACATTTACTATGATTGTTGATCTCTTTTAAGTCTGTCATCTTGCAATTTGTTCTGTTTGTCTCATCTGTTCTTTGTTTCTTTTCTTTTCTTTCTTTTTTTTTTTTTTAAGATTTATTTATTAGAGAGAGAGAGAGACTGGGGGTGGGGGACAGGTGGAGAGGGAGAGAGAATCTCCAGGAGACTCTCTGCTGAGTGCGGAGCCCTACGCAGGGCTTTACCTCAGGACTCCCAGATCATGACCTGACCCAAAATCAAGAGTCTGATGCTTAACCAAGGGAGTCACCCAGGCACCCCACTTTGTTCTTTTTATCTTTTTTTTTTTTTTTAACTTCTTTTGTTTGTTTATTTGTATACTGTTTCTTTCATGGTTTCTAGACTCTTTAAGCATTCTGGTTGTTTTCTGGGTTAGCTTTAATATATTTAAAAGTAAATATAGACATGTCGACCTCTCAAAGCCTGAATTTCTAATGTCTTCTAAGAGTTTTTGACTAGAGATTTGTAAGGGTTATTTTGCTATGCTAAAAAATTCCTGGCTAATCTTGTATGTGCTGTAGTCCTTAAATATTAATATAGTTAAGTATCGTAGTTGGTGGGGTGCCTGGGTGGCTCAGTGGGTTAAAGCCTCTGCCTTCGGCTCAGGTCATGATCTCAGAGTCCTGGGATCGAGCCCCGCATCGGGCACTCTGCTCAGCAGAGAGTCTGCTTCCCCCTCTCTCTCTGCCTGCCTCTCTGCCTACTTGTGATATCTCTCTCTGTCAAATAAATAAATAAAATATTAAAAAAAAAAAAAGAGTATTGTAGTTGGTATTAAATGACCTTGTTTGGGATCAACCCTTGGCTTCTGTGCTCTTCTCATTCCTTGATGCAAGGCTCTGTGTGAGAGGGATACACACTCCCAGTAAGCCTGGGGGTGCTTACTCAAGGACCGTATGGAGAGCATCTTGGGGAAGGCAGCTTGCATTCCTAGGTTTGCCAGTCTTTATCTGTCTTGATTCAGGGTATTCTCTCCCATTTTATTTAGGGAGAAAGGCAAAAGAAGAGAGATAAATCATTAGTTATTTTTTTGTCTCCATCTTCCTCTGCCCATTCTTTACCAAATAAACAGACTGGTGGATTATGTTTTTCAAAAAGTCGAGAAACATTTTCCTGTTTAGGTTTTTGTTTTGTTTTGTTTTTCCTTCTCCCCACACCCCCATTCAGTTTTAAAGACGTGTCTCCATTATGCCCTCTACATGGAGAGAGGGCATTCCAGGTTTTGTAATCCCCGGGATTGGCATGAAGAAGGGAATGGCATGAAGAAGGGAGAAAGGAGAGATGTGGTTAGGCTGGACTAATGCTATGGTTATTTTATCACGTTTAGAATTGGGCAAATCCTCTATCCTGAATCCTAGGAAGTGGTGAGATATGAGCTCTATGTGTGGGCTCCCTAGAGGCCTGTACTTGAAATAGCTGCATTCCCCCTGGCCCAGCCCTGAGGAAAAAGAACTCCAAATTCCTCCTTTTCTGAAGTTGCCTTGTTCCTAGAGGATTTCCTGGAAGCAGCTTTGTCACTAGAGGATTTTTGTCGAAGTAGCTCTCATTTCTAGAAGATATGTAAATCAGGGTATTCTTGTTCATTCTTTATTTTAAGTCTGGCTCTTAAAATTTCAAAGAAGCAGAATGTGGTACATCCCTATTAAATGCAGGTGCTTTCTGCCCTGTTTACTTCAGACAGTTGAGTGTCTATAGTAGTTTGGACTGATGGTTTGTAAGCTGATGAACGGATGCCAAAAACTAAATGTCTCTTGAGTACAGTGGAGCCTATAGTCTAGTCTCCATGAATATTAGGGCAGTGTGCCAACTTGAGCTGGCTTAATTCTGCAAGCAGGAGCCCTTTGCAGAAGGATTCATGGTAATTAACCAATTCAAAGTGCAATATTTTCCTTTCATTAATTTGGCAGAAAACAACTAAATATCTACAGCAAGAATGTTTTTGACATTTTCATTTGCCTGCTTGGAAAATAATGGCTACTTTGAATTGTGCTAGAAAAGAAAACTGTTAGGATTTTGTCATTTCCATTTTAACTTCCTAACAGACATGTGGATTGCTCAATTGGAAATTATTTTTTAAGAAATTAAGGGGTGGGGGCATGGGTTAAGTAGGCGATGGGGTTTAAGGAGTGCACTTACTGTGATGAGTATGGAAGTGTTAATTCACTGTATCGTATGCCTGGAGCTAATATCATGGTGTATGTTAACTGAGTAAGAAAAAATTAAAAATGAAGTAGGAGGAATGGGCTGCAGGAGTAACCAGAATGGATTCATAATTTAAGGTGATTGCTTGCAGGAGGTTCTTAGGGAGTCTATTGGCTCAAACCCATTACTTTTTACATCTGCCCCGAATGTTCCAGTTGGGTGTAATGATTGCGAAGCCTTCCTCCCTGCTCAAGTTATTTTTCTAGTCCAACTATTACTTGGAATTTCTCTCCCTCCTTTTTCGTGTGGGTTAAAGGAGTGTTTGTTATCACCGTCAGCTCAATCCAGTAATTGTTAATTTTTTACTATTAGAAGTGTATTAGAACCAGTCACCTGGAGTGAAGTATTTTGAGAAATTTTGGAGCTAAAGGCTCAGTGATGGCAAATATTTCCCTGGAAGAATTATAGAATTATTTATTTTTTTAAGGATTTATTGGTCTTAATATTAATACTGTTATCTGTTGATAGCGTTTATCCTTTCACTAAAGATAAGTTTAGTAGCACTCATACCTTCGATTACTAGGCTCTGGTTATAAAAAACGATTCCTCAATATAATGTTTTCCTCTTATTCTATCTTGACACGTTTTTTGGTGTATATTTTTGTTTTTATACAGCCTTTATCGACCGGATGCATTTAGTTAGGCATTATTTTATTTTTAATATTCTCTTAGTTTTAAGTATCAGAGACCCATTTCAATGTGTCTAAAAACAGAATTGTGGAAGGTTATTGGGAGAACTCCTGCAATCCCAAAGAACAGCTTGGCCTCATGAGCAACTGGAATGTGCCATTGGTAAAGCCGTTAGGAGCCTAGGTATGCTTCCCATCTTTTATATCTGCTTCTATCTGCATGTCTCTCCCTTCTTCATACTCATTTATAAATTTAATTTCAGACGCACATGACCAAATACAGTGGCCCACCACCACCCTTTAGTTCATTAGTTAGAGTGACCAGCCTAGACAGAGAACCCAGTTCCAAAAATCCAGGAGAGAGAATGTGGACCAGCTTGGAGCAGAGGTCTGCCTTTGATCTAATCAGCTATTGCTGAGAGGGCAGCATCGTAAAGTACACATTTGGCTGCTCTGGCCGCACTCCCGTGAAAGGCAGCGTTTTTACTTTAAGAGATAGCTGCATTCTAAAAACTGGACAACAAAAGAAAATCTCTGTGAACATAAATAATCATCTGTCCTTTCAATCTATAAATATTTTTGTGCCCGTTTGGGTCAGAAACTGTGCTAATTAGCAGGGATTCAGTGGTTAATGAAAAGTAAATGTAGATCTTGACTGTGAGGAACTTACATTCTAATGGGGGAAATAAAATTTTTCAGTGTCAGCAGACAAATAATGATTATAAAATGTGCTAAGTGCTTTGAAGAAGGTACACAGGGCTGAGCTAGAGAATCAGATTTGGAGCCAGTGGGGAGTAAGGAAGTGGCAGAGAGAGTGAGGACATTTCCTTTTTGCCCTGTTTCCCGAAGAGATGACTTGTATGTTTTGACTTGATGGATTAGAGGAGGATGTTTCTATCAGGGAAAGTCATATGAACAAAGGTGTCGAAGTATAAGGAATGTTGAATCCTTGAGAGAAGAAAAGGCAACCACGTGGATGAAATCTAGGAGAGTTTGAAATGAATTGGTCAATAACAACTAGCTGTTGTACCATCTACATGGATAAGACTGTGACTTAGTGATTTAGCTCAGTGACATTTATTAGAAAATGTTAAAGACATGGTTAGATTTGATAGGCTTAAAAGCTAGGACGAATGTAATGAAGACTGGATGACAGCAATGATAGGAGGCAGAGCATGACATTCTATTAGAAGCTTATTCTTTGTTTATTCATACGTTCCTTAAACATTTGCTTTTATTATGTGTCAGGTGCTGTTCTAGGTACTGAGGCTTTGCAAAATAAAGAATTAGATAGATCCCTTCTTCTCGTGGAGCTTATTAGAATGTTACCACTCAAAATATGGTCCTTTGACTAGTATCATCATCAGTGGACCAGGAGAACGTTAGAAATGCAGAATCTCAGACGCTACACATACCTACTGCACCAGAATCTGCATTAAGATCCCATGTGAGTATGGGTAGGAAAGATCAAGAAGCACGATTCTAGAGCGGGGATTGACAAACTATGGCCTTCAGGCCAAATCCAGCCGGTAGCCTGTTTTTGTAAACAATGTTTTGTTTTGTTTAAAAATTTTATTTATTTATTCTTCAGAGAGAGAGAGAGCGAGGAAGCACAAGCAGGGGGAGCAGCAGGCAGAGGGAGAAGCAGGCTCCCTGCTGTGCAAGGAGCCTGATGCGGGACTCGATCCCAGGATCCTGGGATCATGACCTGAGCTGAAGGCAGCTTAACAGACTGAGCCACCCAGGCATCCCTGTAAACAATGTTTTTTTGGGACAGCAATGTCTGTGTGTTTATGTATTGCCGGTGGCTGCTTTCATACCGTAGGGACGTATTTGAGTAGTTGCGACAGAGACTCAATGGGTCTACAAAGCTTCAGCAATTCTTTGGCCCTTTAGAGACTAAATATGCTGCCCTTTTTTCGAGAATATAAACAAATTGCTTGGAACGCACAACAGAGATTAAATTTTACTTGTTGGTGAAAAGCTTTTGGAATAGGTAGTATTTGAATTCTTCTGAAAAAGAGTGGTTTGGCGCATTTTAAGTCTGTAATCTGTAATTCAAATGGCATACATTGAAGTCTGATACATAAAGAATATTTAAAAATTCAAAAGACTGATCGGACTTTGATTGGTAGCATTGTGAAAAATGGAGAACAGGCCTAGGTGATTGAAGAATGTTGGTGTCATGGTGACATAATAAAAATAATATAAGTTTACGTAGTTTTTAAAAAAAACAAGTCTCCTTAGTTTAAAAAAAAATTAGCAGGGGCGCCTGGGTGGCTCAGTGGGTTAAAGCCTCTGCCTTCGGCTCAGGTCATGATCTCAGGGTCCTGGGATCGAGCCCCGCATCGGGCTCTCTGCTCGGCATGAAGCCTGCTTCTCCCTCTCTCTGCCTGCCTCTCTGCCTACTTGTGATCCCTCTCTCTCTGTCAAATAAATAAATAAAATCTTTAAAAATAATAATAATAATGAAATAAAAAATAAAAAAAATTTAGCAAGTGTTTTTGAAGCACAATTGTTTATAAGATGCTAAGGGTATTTCAGAGATTGCCAAGACATTCATTCATATGTCTACCTTATTTATAAGAAAACTGAGACTACTAAAAATGTCAAGTATTTAGCCAATGAGTACACCAGTAGTGGAGATGGAACCTAGGATCTAGGTCTTCTTTTTTTAAAGATTTTATTTATTTATTTGAGAGAGAGCGAGAGCGAGAGAGAGAGCATGAGAGGGGGAAGGTCAGAGGGAGAAGCAGATCCCCCCTGAGCAGGGAGCCTGATGCGGGACTTGATCCCAGGACTCCAGGGTCATGACCTGAGCCGAAGGCAGTCGCCTAACCAACTGAGCCACCCAGGTGCCCTCTAGGTCTTCTGATGAACTAATTGAACTTCACTGAAGCAAAGAGGTCTGAGGAGATTAAATGTTTTAGTTCTTTGGACTCTATCCATCTTTTATGCCAAGCATCAATCGATAGCACTCTGCTTTTATGTATCCTAAGTGTTATATTACTTGTAAGATTTCCTTTGAATATCGTTGAAAACATCATTTTATTCTCTTAAATACCATTTTGTCTCACTGAAAACTATGTTGGTCCCTCTGGACAGATAGATTATTTCTATTGTTATAAGATAGCCATGATTTGAATACAAAAAAAATCACTTGTTGGGACAGCTATGAGTGAGAAATGAAGAGACCCTGCAAGAGTGAGTGAAACTGGTGACCTAAGTCAGCCAAGGTGTGGGACTTCCTGTGTTCTCAGTGTGATCGTTAGCTTTGCAAATGGGCTGTGGGTTGACAGCACTGCTCAGACAAGGATTTTGTTGACTTGCTCCAACAAAGAGATTGCTGCTCCAAAGAGATTGAGGGCTTTGAAATAGGAAGAGACGCCAAGTCCACTGCTCTGTTGTAGAAAGCAAATGTAAAGCAGATGTAAAGCAGCCATGAAGATACCTGGTGACCTGGAGGTATCTAGTGACCCAGTACTAGCCAGCCCCCAAATTATCCCATTACTTTGCAAGTGAATTCAGCTCCCGCAGACTAAAAAGATCTGAGGCAAATGGTTTAAGGATGAGATTAGCACCTCTAGGAACTTAAAGGGAAGAATACTTGGAGACCTCATGTTCTAAGATCAGAGGAGTCAGGTTCTGTGGAGAGATTGAGGTTCTCAGCAGATCTCAGAATAATTGCCAATTAGTGTCTGTCTCCACACACAGACACACACCCACACAACTATAACTATATATTATGACTGTGTGGGTTTAAAGACAAACATATTAAGAAATGTTAAGCATTTTCTTTGTTGTAAATTTTTAATCGTCATTCTGATTTTAAAACAAATTAAAACTCTTTGTGGGCCCCCAAAGGTGTTATGGGCCCCAGGCACTGTGCCTGATGGGTAAGTCAGCCCTGTTTATCTTCAAGCATTTGTTTGAGTTAGCGGGTCAAGTATCTAAATCAATCGAGAAACTCATACTTGGGAAAAAATACAGTTCTTTTATGGGACTAACCATTTCCTATAGATGGTTTATTAAAAATTTTAAAAACTTTAGTGTGTTTATTTGCTTTCTCATTTAACTCTCTCATTTGGGGAACAGGTAGATATTTCCATGGTCTTTAAATACAGCTAGGAAGACCGTTGTAGTTGTTAGGGTTGAGATGGGAACAACTTGAGAAATTAGGAAACGAAGATAATTCTGATGACTCGAGGTTTTTCTTCTTCTGTTCTTTTTATTTCGACTTAAGTGGAAATAAGGAAATGTACTTCAGCAAAGGAAGGAACAGGAAAGGCAGTATGGTAGCAGGGTTGTGCTGATGTTTTATATGTGCTATTTATATTCATGAAGAAAATAAGCATGATATGAAAGACTTTTCAAATTAAATTTAAAACATTTTTGCTTAAACTTTAGAAACTCTACAAAACTTACGGTAATATGAAGATTTTCAAAGTGTTCCATCATCATTATAAGGTCTTAAAGTTCTAAGATATAGTATCCAAATTATTTAAGGGTATACGTGCATTTAACTCAGGACCATAAATTACAGAAATTGAGGGTAGGGAGAGAAGAAGACAAATACAAATTAAGAGAATGAGAGAGAACAACAATCATTAAAAATAACGTGGACAAAAGCTTCTGCTACCGACCTTGATAGAGTAACTTCTACTGGTCTAAACCTCCTTCCATAGACTATGGTAAAGCTGAAGAAAACATGTGAGACAACTGTTTTTGGGCATTAGACAGCAGGACTGTGATTATTGAAAAAAGGCAAATTCATGGCTTTCTTTTGAGAGAGTTTCCTGACAGTGTCACAAGGATATGGAGTCTAAGCAGGAACAGCGATGCCTTGAGCTGAGAAGGCAGAAATCAAGAGTTTTGGGCTTTTGAGGCAGCTGGGATCTGGAGAAGGACACCAAAAAGGAGAAAGCTGTACAGAAATGGGGTCCAGAATTCTAAAGGTGGGCTCCTCATGAACCTTGGCTGAGAGATGGACTACATATGGGCTGAAGAGCCTGTGAGCTTCCAAAGGACCAAAAAGTGCAAAGACATATTAAGGATTCCTGGTAGACATTAGCGCTCTGTCCCAGGCAAATAGAAGCCTAGGCGTCCACCTGTGAACCAAAAAGCCCACACCTTTGAGTCAGGACTGCGTCCTGGAGTAAGGCTTACTCTACATCCACCCTAACAAATTAAAACTAAACCTCAGAGGGAGGACAAAGAAGTTTGGGCCTGCCAAAGTAGAGGAGCTTGTGAAACCCCTTAAGCTTTCCTGAAATTCATCCCAGTAAGACATAAACAGATTCAAGATGTTCAGCCAGTAATTCTGTGCCTGAGAACAAAAGTCACCACTCTTCAGAGGAACATAGCAGAATCAGAATCCAGGTTCTCTACACTCTGTTGCATTTTATTATAACCGGCAGCTCAGTGACCTCCATTTCTTCATTCTGGCTCCCTAGTGTTGGTTTCATTCGGGTAGTCCTGTCTCAGTTCTGATATGGCTTCTAGTAGCTCCTAAGTCTTAACTGTTTACGTATTTACCTCCATTGGGAAAAACTATATTTGTGTCAGTATTTCTAAAATCCTGATAATTCATTCTGATCCAACCAGTATAGGTCATATTTCCACCTCAACTAATCACTGCGGCCATGATGGTGCAAAGTCCTAATTGTTGTCTATTGGATTGTGTATTGCATCCCTGGAATGAGTGGTGGTTGGAGTTAACTTCTTTGGAACCTATAGATCCCCAAAGCTTCTGAGAAAAGAAAAGGGGAGAATAAATGTGAAGGGAGGTGATTAATGTCCATCACACATGCCATTATCCACATTAAATTTAAAGTTTCTCTTACTCCCACCTGTAGGGAATTCTTTTTACCCCAACAGTAGGAAAGAACACGATTTTCTTGGCCGATCATGTTATGTCTGTAGGACACACACCTTGTTATCTTTTCCTGTGTCAACAGTTTTTGGGGGGCACTGTTAGTAATACTTGAAATTTCATCTAAAAGGGAATCATTCTAAAATGTGTTTTATTTTCCTATATGGTAGAATTTTACCATTAGGGAGCTTATACCAAACAGGAACTCTGCACTGGGTATGCTAGTGGTGAACAGCAATGTATTTTTAAAAGCAAAGCACAATTCAATTTGAAAAATATTTATTAAACACCATATATGAATGGCCTGGTACTAGTAGCAACTATAGAGTTCAGCAATTTGAAATCGTGAAAGTTTACTTCGTTTTTTAAAGGGAACCAAGATAACACTCTAGAAAGACTCTTAGAGGGCATCTGATCTGCCATGCGAGCTACTGCCCTCTCCAGGAAGCTCACCAGGAAGAGCTCAGTGTAAGAAGTCAGTAACTACTTTCTCAGAAGGTTCACATGCCATTGTATCTGGGATACAGTGACTATTCAACAAGTGAGATTTGATTTTTAGTTTGAACTTTAATTAGAGTAATTATTGTCTTCTGTTGAGGACAAAATCTGTGTATTTATAACTTCCACCCTGTAGGAGTCTATTTCTTCCCCTTAGAAGGTAGCACTTCGTGCATATGAGGGCATTTGTGTGTCCCTATTTCATCTCTTGTCACCAGACTAAACATTCAGTCGCTTTTCATAGGTGACAGCATTGCCAGATACATTTACCATAAAACATCCTTCGTCCTAAATGTCTTTAATTTTCAGCTCTCTTTCAGATGTTCATAGAAGTAGACACCGTACCCTTAATGTGATCTGAACAGTGCAGTTAGTATAGTGGGAATATTTACTTCACTCTTTGGAATAGGTTACTTCTCAAACTTTGTTCTTGTTGTGTCTTAATCACCTCAGTTGAAGAACATGTGTTACATACAATACATATGTGAAAATATACCTTTCCACAGCGTTCAACTCCGTTTTAAAAATTTATATCCATAGAACCATCACCACAATTAAGATTAGGACATTTTCATACCCTACGAAGCTTCCTTGTGCCCCTACTCGATGTCACGCCCACTTCTGATCCACAGTGCCAGGCAAACACCGATCTGCTTTCTAGAATTCCACATAAATGGAATCAGACGGTGTGCACTCTTTTGTGCCTTTTGTTTTGCTTAGCGTAGTGTTGCTGCCGGTCGTCCCCATGCTCTCGTGTGTATGAATACTTTCTTTTTATTGCTGATTAGTCTTCCATTTTATGAATTTACCACAATTGATGGACATTTGGTTGTTTTCAGTGTCTGCCTATTATGAACAAAGCTGCTATGAACATAGGTGTTCAAGCCTTTATTCAGACAATTTTTTTGTTTTGATAAGTATCTACAAGTGGAAATGCTGGGTCATGGGGTTAGTGTAGGTTTAACTTTAGAAGAAGTTTCCCAAGTACTTTCTGAAGTGGTGGTACCATTTTACGTTCCCGCTGCAGTGTACGATAGTCATTCCAGTTCATACACATCCACTTGCTTTTTTAAAATTGAAGAGAATTCTTAGCATATGTTGAGATAGTGTCAAACTGATGTCAGGAAAGCAGCCTTTAGTCATCAGAGGGTCCATTTAGCCTGATTGTTCTGGTTGTATCGCCCTACAATAAATATCTTCTGTTTTCATCTTTTATCCTCTCAGAATTATCATGTGTCTTGCAGATGTTTAGCTTTCTGACAAGAGTACTATTTTTGTAGAGCTGCTGCTGCTTTTTTTTTTTTTTTTTTGTATTTTTTTTTTAAAGACATTTCTATTGTAACAGCCCAGTCAGGCATCATACCGAAATCTTGTAGAAATCACATTTCTGAAATACATCTCTCCTTTTGAAGCTCTTCATTTTTATAAAACCCTTTGTCCCTTAATGTGTCATATCTAGCAGGTCGTTACATGCAGCAGTTGTGCAGTTAGTGTCTCTTTGTTTCCTGAATATCCTATTTTCATTCTATAATATGTACTATTTACTTTCTAAGCAAGTAAATATATCTGACTTATTACAGAACCTTCTTAACTAGCATGATGAATGATTCGGATTGTTGAATTTCATCTGTAAATCCCTTCAGAGATCTTTTAGCATCAGAGGGTAGGGAAGAGGTGCTTCTGATAAGACAGTAGAAGGGTTTTTCCTTCACTAACAATTCAAAATTCTTTTCTGTCTCGAACTCGGAATCCTGTAAGGTTGGACAGATCCACTCCACGCCAGGACAGAAGAGTCATTGTGTTTTTGCCTTTAACTTCAGGTCATCTTCTTAAAAAAACACAAACACACACACATGCCACTCTACCTCCGCGACCACCACCACCACCACCACCACCACTGAAAACCCGAGTTCGTTTCAGGATCAGTTCACCAATGTAGAGAAAAGTCTACTGGGCTGAAGCGAGATCAGTTTTCCTCTCAGGGGAGGGCTATGTATGCCAGGATGGTTTAGCTGAGCGTGTTTCACCTGGAGTAAAGCCCATGGGCTGACTTCTCCAACTTCCTCTGGTCCTTTCTGTAGCTGCTGCTTCGTGCTTTCCTAGGCATCTTTTTCTATTCCAGAGAACAAATCAGATCTCCTTTTACAAATTCTCCCTTCCTTTTCTTTTCTTTCCAGAAATAAAACACAGTCTTTTTGGCTTTTGGAACGACTATAGATCCTGTTGATGGGTTCAAGTTACGTGCTGGCGTTAATGTTGTGATAGGGTGTATATGCATTGTGCTGGGGGGAGGGGGTGGAAGATCGGAGAAGCAGAGAAAGAGAAAATGTAGTAGAAAGGAATGTGTAAAGAAGACAGATTTACTCTATCAGGGTTACTTTCTGTATTTGTGTCCTATAGCACCTCTACAATGGTAGTGAACAAGTTCCATGCCTCAATTTCCCCATCTGTGAAATAGGGATAATAATACTTACGTCATTGGGTTAGTGGAATGATTAAATGATTGCACACGGGAAGGACTAGGAATGCTAAGAGTTTTAATCTGCTATTCTGTACAATAAGAAGCACTAAATAGTATTGGCTTTAAAAATGCACGCTCATTCTGTCGTATATTTTCATAAAATAGACTAGAAAATGCTAACAGTGGTTATCTCTATGGAGCTGGCTGTCTGGCTATTTAAATGTTCCCTTTTTCTATATTAAAGTTTATTTTATTTAAAGTTTTACGTGAAAGGAGGATATTGTGCTCTTAAGCAAAAGTAATATTCTGAAGCAAGTGCGTTTGATGCGTTGGGGTTTCCTCTCCATTGTTTTTGCTAGCATCTTCCACATACTGGGTTTTGACATACTCCTCCAGAGAACATAAGCCACGAGTTCAGAACACATTGTAAACGCTTCCCATGACAATCTGGGTAGTTCTTCAGAGATTCATTAATATCTTATTTTGGTGTTTACTGTGACTGAGTTCGTTATTCTGAGTGTTTGTTCCAATTCAGCCACAGAGTATGGCCAGCTAACGGGGGCAGTCCATCCAGTTGCAGGAGATACTTAATCGATTATTCGTTGCCTGTCTGCTTTTTATGCACATAGTAGAAAGAGGTACCTTTGAGATTTCCACAAATTTCTTTATACCTTCAGCCAGTTTCTGAAATAGTCCCAGGACTTCATAGAAGAGAAGAATCTATGTTTGCTGGTTTCAGGTTTGAACCCGGGTTATCATTGGTTCCGCAAATCAGGATCTAAGGGATTTAGGTGGACAAAATGATTTCTGCTGTTTTGGGTTATCTGAAGATAAGAAGCAGGAATGAAAGAGGTAAGGAAGTAAAGGAAGGAATGAGGCTGACTTATAGGCAGTTAGGGAAAGATCAGCCATTTGTAGGAGTAATTGCTGACTTTGTACAGTGTAGAAACTGCCCCGGTTAATGTGTCCCTCTTGCCTTATCTATACGTGATACAGCGATGTAGTTGAATGGCTCTGGACTCTGCAGTTAGTTTGGAGGAAAACAGAGGCCAAGTTCTTGCTCACTTACTGGTTAAGATAACTTTAGACAAGTCTTTTAAAGCTTCTTGCTTCAGTCTCTTCACCTGTGAAGTACATAGTTATTAATAAAAATATCTCTGCCATGTCTTCCTGGGACTACTGTGAGGGTCAAATGAAATAATGCATGTAAAAATTTTGTAAGCTGCCAAGCTTAACTAAATAGTTGACGATGATGATAAACGACCACAACCAGCCTTCTAAGCCACCTTAGCTTTCTTACTTTGCCCTGGGCTCCTGTTTTCAGGTTTCCGCCATCATCTCAGTAGGCATTAGGCTTAGTGAACCACGAATGCTCCATTAATACCGTTACCTGTGCATGACTGTTTTCCTGACCTTGATCTTTCTCCCATTGGTGAAAGCTACTGGTTGGAAAAAGTCAAAGGAAGCAGCACAGATGCGGAGAGAGCTTTGATCTACTATTGGGTGACTGAGGATGGATGGAGACAGAGAGCTCAGAGGGACGAGTGTCTGGGCATCCCCATGCTTTCTGCCTTGTCCTGATAGTCTCATTCATTGCCTTGATGTGCCATCATGGCCCATTTCCTCAGAATTTTGGGTATTAATAAAAAGTGCCTGTATGGTCCGAGGAGAAGAGAGGGATGGTCTTACAAATGGTAAGGTTGTAGGTGAAATTTTAGGTATGTTATTAAATGTAGAGGAAATCTACTCCCCTACAGTAGTGCTTCTCCAGACTATAGAGTGGAGTCCATCAGGCTTATTTGATCTCTTCTTACCATTTTGATTGTAGGCACATTCTTATTCAGCCCAGCTGAGGAGACTTTGGTGTCACTGTCAAAAGCATAGAATGTGTGTTACAAACAGTAGTTTTTATTAAAATATGAAATTTTGGAGATACTTAGTAAAAATATACTTGTTTTACCTTATTCTCTGGAGCACACAAGACATAGGAAATTATTTTAATTAAAAAAACGTGTCCTTTTGAATTTGGAAGAAATTATAAAGTATAATTATATGAATTTGGTATTCTTTACAATTTGATAGTACAGTATCTATTTCTGTGTGTTTAGTAATATATGCAGTGTTGAAAGCATTGAAAGTTGCATAAAATAAAAATGTGAAATGTGTTCCACATTTATTTTGTTGTTTTCTTATACCAAATGGAATTCATTCAAATGATACGCTGCTGAATGCTGCCTTTTATCTATTTAAAAACAAATTTAGAAATAAGTGTTTTGTCTTTTAAAAATTATAATATTCAAATCCATAAATTCTGGTTGAATGGAACACATTAGAAGGAATAGTCGAAGGCAGCAGGATAGCCCTAACTTTAGTATCATCTCATATGTGATAGTATTAAATTTGTTGGTTGATCCAAAAATACTTCACCGTCATAGATAATTTTTCATTGGATCATTGTCTCTTGCTTTGAAAAGAAATTGCCCAGCTTTGTTTTGACAATGGCTTTCAAATAACTTCAAAGCTTTTCTTTCTTTCTTTTTTTTTTCCTTTTTAACACTTAAGAATTGGAAGCCACCCGTTTTTCTGTGCCGATATCCTATCTTAATTGATGTCACCTAATTAAAAAAATTAAAGTCATTGTCTTGACTAATAAGCTTCAGGTCATTATAAAACAGTGCTTTCTAATAGAGTTGTCACTTTTTGAGTTCTTCCTCTGTATCAGGCACTGTTGTAAGCCCGCAGAAGGCATTAACTTTAGTGCTTATAAACCCCGTAGGAGGAAGGAACTACTTACTCTCATTTTACAGTTTATTTCTGTTTTACAGTGTAGAAAACTGAGTCACTGGCCATGAAATGACTTGCCCAATGTCATGGCCACCAGTTGTGGTAAAGCCAGAGTATGAATTTGGGCCATGTGGATCGAGAATTCAGTCCTCTTAATTATTATATGTCCTGTGTCCAAATATAGAGAACTTACATATAAAACACAAAATGCTCACATTAGTCAGGCACAGGCCAACGGATGTGCACATCTGTTTTTACAAAACCTTTATCTGCTTTTATTATGTGAAAGTAGACATTTAAAGAACTCAGATATGTGCGTAATGTAGCTACTAGCAGAGACTGCTCATTTTTGAATATTTACAATTATAAACCCTATTAAGCAAATCATATGTTCTTCCTGGAACAGTTTCCTCTGTAAAATTTGTGAGTTTACAAATTTTAGAAAGATTTCTAGAATTCTTCCAGATCTAATATTTTATGAACTCATGATCCTTTCTTTTATTCTTAAGTTCTTATTTTGCTTACTGAAAATCTGTTAGTTGACTAAATTGTTTAACTTCTTTTTCCTTCTCTTGTATTCATTGTGCTGGTAAGACATCTCATAAATTATAATGTGGTTTATTATCATTCAGTTCCAAATACCTTCTAACTTCCTTTTGTATTTTTTCTTGGATCCTTGGGTTATTTGAAAGTATATTATTCAGTTTATAAGTATTTGGTGATTTTCACGGTATTTTTCTGTTAATTCTAATTTAATTCTGTTGTGATCAGACAAATTACTTTATAAGATTTGAATCCTTTGAAATTAATTGAGACTTGTTTGGTGGTTGGAATATGGTCTGTCCAGGTAAATGGTTCAGTGTGGAGTTGGGAAGGATATGTATTCTGTGATTATGGGGTAAAGCGTTTTGTAACAATTAATGAGGTCAGGTTGGTTGATGGTGCTGAAGTTTTCTATATCCTTTCTGATTTTCTGTCTGCTTGTTATATCAATTATTGACAGATGAATGTTAAAAATCTCCATCTATGATAGTGCATTTTACCATATCTCTTTTTCAGTTCTATCAGGTTTTGCTTTATGTGTTTTGAAGTTCTGATAGCAGGTGCATAAACGTTTGGGATTGCAAGTTCTCTTGATGAATTGGCTCCTTTATCATTGTGAAATGACCCTTCTTATTCCTTTTTTTTTTTTTTTTTTAAGATTTTATTTATTTTTTTATTTGACAGAGAGATAGAGACCACAAGTAGGCGGAGCATCAGGCAGGGGAAAGGGAGAAGCAGGCTCTCTGCTGAGCAGGGAGCCCAATGCAGGACTCGATCCCAGGACTCTGGGATCATGACCTGAGCCGAAGGCAGCCGCTTAACTGGCTGAGCCACGCAGGCAGCCCTGACCCTTCTTATTCCTGGTAATATTATCTGTTTTGAAATTTACTTCATTTGGTATTAAAATATAGCATGGTATGAAAATATAACTTTTTCAATCCTCTTACTTTTAACTTGTGACCCCATATTTGTAGTGGATTTCTTATAAACAACATTTAGCTTGGTTTTTGTTTTTCATATGATTTGACCATCTCTGCCTTTTCGTTGGTTTGTTTAAACTACACTTTATGTGATTATTAATATGGTTAGGTTTGAATCTACCGTGTTGCTCTTTGTTTTCTTATCCTTCCTACCTGTTCTTTGGTTCTTTGTCCTCTTTTCTTTCTTTCAGATTACTTGAGTAATTTTATGATTCCATCTTACCCCCTTTATTGGCTTATTGCGATACCTCTTTGTTTTATTCTTTCAGTGGTTACCGTAGGACTTACAGTATGCCTCCTTGACTTATGACAGTATACTCCCATGTAATAGTAGGCCTCTTTATGTATAGTATAAGCACAGCTAGTGACCCTTAGCAGCAGTTGGGACAACGAGACAGAGGAGCACGCTCTATCATGTGTCGTGTATATGTGGGAGCTTGGAAAAATGCCTCGCTTCCTACTGGCTTACCGTTCCTCCCACAGGAACACTGATAACATCTTTTCTTTTTCTGGATGAGTAAACTGAGGCCCAGGTTAAAGTGACTTTAGTAAATGGCAGAAACAGGCCTGACATAGCATCACATAAGGAATACTAGTCTGGAAGCCAGCTAGACTTAGATTCGAATTCTAGCACTATTGCTTGCTCGATAAGTGACCCTGGACAGGTTATTTAATGATTCTAATTTAAAAAAAAA
>CM052892.1:74395814-74408273 GCA_028534135.1 Potos flavus | reverse complement strand
TCAATTTCCCAAATTGACCATTTGGTAGAACGATTCCTAGCACGTTGATTTTTGGCAAAATAGACCCAATGATAGCGTACTACTATCACCGTCTCTGCCAGGGTTAGGGGACAGTGAAGCTCTAATGAAAAGTACTGCTGTCTTTAGAATTTGGGTAGTTTTTTTCCTCAGCCACACCCTCTAGCCAGAGTTGGAACCATTTGGAAGGTCTTCTGCCTCTGCGTGTATTTGCATATGAATGATGTACTTAGTGTATATCCAGCTAACTTTTGATGTTAATCACCTGTGTGTGTGTGTGTGTGAGAGAGAGAGAGAGAGAGAAAGAGAGAGAGAGAGACATGGCTGCCACAGCATAGACTTCCATTTTTAACACTTTCTGACCCGTGATTCAAATTCCAAAAAGCCGACGTGTATCCATGCCTCGGCAGAGGTAGAACAGAACCTTACCTGATCCAGCATTGCTGTGATGTACAGAATAGAATAGACAGCCATCTTGTCAGGTAGTCCGTGTTGCTGAAAATGAAAGTAAGATGATTTTAGACCCTAGCATGTCATGGAAAACTAGTAACTGGGTTGAAAAGTTGCAGCATGTCCAGTTCCTGTAATGTAGAAGTTTTATAAGACTGCTACTTTCTACAGGACGATGTAATCGTTGGGCTGTAAAACCTTTAAGTTGTCATGTTATAAGCCTATTACAGCGTATGGCTGGGTTACAAAAAAGGGGAAAAAAAAAAATCTGCATTTTTGCTCCTGGAACCCAATAGTTGTATAATACATTCAAGCCCTTACTCTGCCCATTTGTAGCTGTGTGACTTGGGACCCATAGAGTTACTTAAGCTTTGAGCCTGGGTTTTCTCATCAATGAAAATGAGATAATAATTGTATCTACCTCAGAGGATTTCTGGACAGATGAAGTAATGCATATAGAACCCTTCCATGAATGTGTTAACTGATTTGTAACTAGAGGCTTCTTGGAAGACCTTTTTCTGTGGAAAGTTTCATTGATTGTTAAGAGACCATAGAAGAATGTCAGTTGAATGTTGCCAAGCTCAAATAAATTTCAAGTGGTTAATTAATGACGAAGGTAGAACAATTACTATTAGGCTAATTACGTATTCTTAACGTCTCAGCTATGAAAATTAAAGATCTCTGAGTGCTTCTGTCTCATAAAAACAAAGGAAGCCTACCAGGCCACCTTTCCTAAGATGACATGGTTAGAGCATTGGATCTGAATCCTCAATTCAGCAAATCAGGTGTACTTATTAAAACAAAGTAAATGATGTGTCAGGAGGTTCAGAGCAATTGCTGAAGACTTAATTTGCTCATTTGAGTTTATTTAATCCTTATCTTGTTTCATTTTTAAAGAAATTACACACAAAATCTGTTGAGGCTTACACATCTCGGAATAGGGGAGTTACTACAAAATTCTGCCGTAATGAGAATTGAAAGCAAAGTCACATTGGAGCGTTAAGAGAAAATGTTCTAAATGAATAACTTGATTGGAAATGGTTCTAATAGAAAATTATATTTATACAGAATTTGAAGTATGAAATGGCCTCTGATACTACTACTCTAATAGTAATGTGTCAGCAGAGTCTTAAACTTATTCCCCCTCCCTTTTAAAAAATTATCTATCTATTTATTTATTTTTGAGAGAGAGAGCAGGAGAGGAGGGACAGAGGGAGAGGGAGCACGACGCTGGGCCCGACTCACCACCCTGAGATCATGACCCGAGCCTAAATCGAGAGTTGGACCCTTAACTGACGGAGCCACCCAGGCTCCCCAAACTCATTCCCTTTTTTATTCATCTGTTCATTCAACAAATTGCAGGTCTTTGTGTTAGGCACTGTTGCATATTTGTAGGTGAAAAAGAGGCATGGTCTATGTGCTCGTGGCATTTATCATGTGGTTGGAGAGACAGTTACCTACAATATGGTACTTGCAGTGCACTGACTAGAAGCAAGGTGATCTAGGCGCACCCAGGAGGACACCAGCCCCACGCTTGTTAAGAAGAGGGCAGCAGAGCAGTGGTGGTTTGGGAGGCTATCTGGGCAAAGTGGAATAATTTCTCCTGAGATCCGCAAGATGAAGTGAAGATGAAAGAAGGTGGGCGAGAAGGAAGTCAGACGGAACTCTTGGTTCGCAGACCCTAGGTCTGGGGAACCGAGAGTAGTTCCACATGCTTGGATTGTATGTAGTGTTGGGAAGATGGTAGCCAAGAGCTCTGTGCTAATGAGCCTTAGAAGCCCTGTTGGGGGTTTGCGGTTTGTCCTGAGGGCCCTGGGGACCTATCGCCGGGAGCGGCCTCCGCTCGGGGGAGATGAAGACAAGTGAGGAGATTTTTGAGAGAGATGAGGAAGCAGCATCCTTGGCCTGGTTCAGTTTGGGAGGTGAAGGGAGACATATGGTGATCGAGAAAATGATTGGGATAGGACAATTACTATTCGTGTATTTTCAGGGATAAAGATGAGTTCCTTTACCATGTTTTAGCCCCCTGGGAAGACCATCCAATTGTAAGAGGAGGAGGGAGTGTAGAAAAGAACTCATTATGTGACATTTCACACTTACGTGAAACATGACATGATGACAATTGCTTTTAAACATAAAGAACTTATGGTTGATTTTAAGCATATTAATAACTGCAGTTAGGGGCATTAACCATAGATTTATGAGGTAGCCTGAGACAGTAGCCCACCGTAGAAGAAACTTGTTTTTGGAGCCAAGAAAATGCTTTGGACTGAGTTGGAAGGACAGCCATACACAGGGTGTATCACGAATTCCCATAAAATAAACTCCAAAGGGACATTGTCTTTAATTCAGTGTAATTGATTTATTTCAAGTATTACTGATTTTCAAAGATAAATAATTTTTCTGTTAAGTTTGTGAGTGTATGGAGTTGGCTGGAATCTTCAATTTGTCTTTATTCCAAATGTATACACATGCATTTTATAATGAAAATTGAGGTAAAAATTTCATTCGATTTAATAGCATGTTTTACAGTGTTTCCAGGATTTATATGTGTATGAATATACAGATTTTTTCCAAGCCCACCCACACCCCTGTTCATGATATTTGCCAAAAAATGGCAGTAATGAGAGTTCAGTTCTTTAAGATACTGTACATTTAAAGTGGGGTATGTTATTTCCATTATTAGCAGTGTTATTACACAGTATTATTTTCCCCTTTTAGATGTGTTGATCTCTCTGAGCCTGTCATTAGGATAGTTGGGAACTGTAAAAGCCTCTTTTCTCCACTTTTATAAAAAGAAAATGAGAGGAAAAAAAAATAGAAAAATTTCTTGTGTAGGCAAGAGAATCCAAGAAGAAAGTTGTTATTGGAGCCCTCTCTGGTGTGAAGAAAATTAAGTATTCCGGTTCTTGCCTTCATTCCCTGTAAAATCCAAAGGAAATCCTCCTATTCCGGGGTGACACTCCCTGCTTGTTTTCTTTTGTGGCTCTTTAAATAATACTGCCTTGTAGGCTAATCTTTACCTTCTCTGTTCTCACTCCCTCTAATGTAAGAGGGAAGCCCTCATTGGCAAGCCTTTTCTTGTTATCAATCCCAAAACATAACATAGAGTGGTTACTTTCACGTGTGTGGATAAAGCCACACTAGTGAATGTGGGGAAAGAAAGAGAAAAGTTATGTGTGTGAAGTTCAGGGTATGTAGGCAGAAGGACCAGATGCCACTGAGGCTAGTTGCAAAAAGGAATATTTATTTGCTTGGTGAAATTAAACATCTGGATTCCCCACTTACATCCTCTTTTCAATTTGAGGTCTTTGGAGGAAGCACCATTGCTCTTCTCAGTTTGCATGGAAGGGAGGAGAATTAAAAGTCATGTCTCGATTCCGGATTGGACAGTAAGCACTGGGTGGTGTCGTAAGGAAGGGATCATATTTGATATTGACATTTGGGAGTGTGAGTTACTAGATTTCCTTTCAGGAGACAATGACAAGCATCATGGTATTAGCAACGAATAGCTCTGTAGATATAATCTCCGGATATATTTTTTAAACAGGCTATTCCAACGGAAACACTGAAGAAGTTGTTTTTTAGACTCGTGTTAGAATTTTGAACCACTTCAGTAGGAAAGGAGACAGAGCTCTTGCCCTGCTACTGAACAGATCAAAATCTGCCTTTGCAGCTCTCTTTGAGGTTATAAGGCCTGTTTTAGGTCACAGAATCTAAGACTGATTTTTTGGGGGTGGCTTCAGGCTAAATGGGTCTCTGGAACCCATGTTGCTTTTGACCGGCAAGTCCAAGTTTAGCTTGAGACCACTCAGAGTTTATGGTCATTGGTTTGGGAACCCATATTTCAAGAGTTGGAAGTCCATTGATGTTATCGTCTCCTCGAGCATTTTTCCAAAGCATGCATTTATGTATCTACAAAGAAGAAGATTGCATTGTGGGCTGCATATTATTTGGCAAACCTGCCTTTCCTACTTACATTATTGTGAATATCTTGCCATGTTGGCCTTTATAGATCTGTATAGTATTCCACTGTAGGGATACCGAATAGAACAATTTATAACTTCCCCAATTATGGATACTTTGGTTGCTTATTATTCGTTACCCAATCATCTACGATATTTGAATGAGTATCCTTGTGTTTATATATGATATTATATGTATATATACACACATTCATTTAATTGGGCCCATGTTTGGCTGTTTTTTAGGACAAGTTCTTAAATGCAAATGAGTCTACATTATAACCTCTTTCATCTATAAAATATTTTGTGAATACAAGGTTGGTATAGGTCTCTTTTAGTCCGTGATGTGCTTTCCCATATCATAAAAATTATAGGTTTGATAACTTCATAAAAGTATGTTGACTACATACTAGATATAGTACATATTTGCAATTTATGTGATATTTGTGTCTCTTCAAATTTAGAATTCTTTCTCAGTGCCCAAAGTCTTCATAGACTACTTTATCTCTTTTAAAGTTAATTTAGCTAAAATAGCCTCAGTGCTGCTGCTTTCTATGTGGCCACCTGGGTCTAATGACAGCTTGCCATTATTGGAGTATGACAGACCTGGGCTTGAATCCTGACTTCATCCCTTAATATTTCTGTGACCCTGGGCAAGTTACTCTCTAAATGTTACTTTCCTCTGCTCTAAAATGGGAATCTCTACTTGATGGGTGAAATGAAGGTTAAATGTGTGCAGGGCATCTATCCCATGGTAAGTGCTCAGCAGAGGTAGCTATTCTTATTAATATCCCTAATAATGAAGATGATAGATTTATAACAAAGGGCTCGTTGCTCATCATCTTTCAATGCTGAGCATTAATACCATTAAATGCTCCATCTAGTAGATTCTGGTCACTCTCAGGATTGGATGGACCAATAGGGAGAAACATTTAGAGCTCTGTCTGGTGCATTTTGGTAAGAATCTTTATGTAATATCATTGTGTTCTCAGACTCTCCTTCCAGTATGAAAGAGTGTAGGATACTTACATGTTTTTGTTTCTTTGGTTTTCTTTTCCCTTTCTTTCAGCCGATATCTGTGCCCCGCCATTTTTATCATATGTCATGCAGATAAGACCCAATTTGCCTACTCATGAACGCGAGTAGGAGAAAATGCTGGGATGGCACTAGCAGTAGACTGGACAAGCACTTGTTCTCTTTTCCCCACAATGACCTCTGGGGCCGAAGACCGCTTCTCTTGATAACTAGAAACAAATAACAAATAATAAAATAGTTCTTATATTATTTCAGTAGTTTGGCTTTACTAATATGTTAGTAGATGGCTTTATTTTTTCAAGTAACTGGTCCTTCAAGATTAAAGCTATTCAAGTAATGTAATTTGATTTTTCTTCTCCAAAGAAACAGTTTTTCATACTCTGACTCAAGGGAAGAATTAGTTAAGCGAAAACCTTTGTTTGAAAAGTGAAAAAAGTTACCCAGGCAACCTGTATATGTTACCAGTGTGCTGATTAAGCATCACCAGCATTAATCACTGTCATCAGTTATCCCGGGAAGATGACTGCCTAACAGTCTACGCCATTATCATTCCATCATTGTCTACAGATCAATTTAGTACAAAAGATTAATTGTACATAGTCATGAGCATTACAACATTAAACCTAAATAAACAGGCAGAGCTTTTATAATACAGAAAATCATGCATTCTCCTTTTACCTCCCTTCAGTTACTTGATTTATTGATTTGATAAAGCTCTGTGTTGTACAATGAATAAACTCTCACAGAGGTGTATTTTAAATAAAAAAATGGCTGACTACAGTCTGTAGCTTAACTAGTTTCTTTCATTTGTACTAGACGAAGTGGGAAAAAAGCCAAGTCATAGTGATTTATGCTTGTAGTCAAATTAATCAGTTCAATATATTTTTGTCAAAGTTTCAAAACATTACATTTATCATATGATTATTTACCTATGTGTATAAACTTCCTACCTATGTGTATAAACTTCCATTGTTTTCTGTTATATTGTCATACTTTGAAAGTTGCTTAATATCCTTAGGTTTCTTTTTTTTTTTTAAAGAATTGAAATCATCTTAACATTTTTCATTATCTACTCCAGAATAGTCCAGAAATGTGGACTATTTCATGGTAATGTGGACTTTTTCATGGTAATTTTTCATGGTAATTTTATGTTCAGGAAAGTAAATAATGGCATTCTCCCCCCCACCCCTGCAAAAAGCACAGCTCATTTTAGTTGTGTAATTTTAATAGAGACTTTAATTGCTCTGGGCATTATGTATACCAATGTTTATTTTCTAAATTTTTTCAAGAATGCTGATGCTTAATCAGAACGTTAGTAATAAAAATTTTATGCCACAAAACATCAATTACGGTTTGGGATTTTTCTGTGTAAAAGCACACGGATGTTAAACTTCTTGTTCTGTATTTTAAAAGCAGTAATTCAAATTCTGACAATTTTTTTTTTCCCCCTGTAAATAGCATTCTTCTACTCATACACTGAACCACATTTCTAAGTAAATAATTTATGGTTGACTGTCACATTTTAGATGTGACTTATCTTTACTATACCCATTAAGTGACTATCATAATAACTTTGGTTAATTTGGTTCAAATAGGAATTGGAAGTAGATCTTTTGTTTTTCTATACTAAGGAAGAAGGAAGGCAATTCTCTGTTGCACTTGAACATTAAATTCCAAGTCTTTATTTTCTATACTGAATTAGAACCTGTTACATTCCTCAGTGTAAAAAAAGACAATACAGTCAGTGTAGTGGAACCAAACTTTGCGTACTTTGCTTTTTTAGAGAGCAAATTGTTTCAGGCTGAAGAACCCCAATAAAAATTAGATGGATACTATCTATTTTTAAGCTATCCTGGTTATATAGTTCTGTTTGAAAAGTAATTGATTAGGTCAGACTATTAAACCATTTAATTTGGCATGTACATTGTGTGTGATAAAAGGAATCCAGCTGTGAATTTGAGTGTATTAAATAATCTTCAGGAAGTTCCGTAAAGAACATCTGAATGCCTTGAAACTTGCAATAACGCGTGTTTGTTCCAAACACATTTGCTTTGCCTAGGTTTTGCCCATCAGGTTGAAGAAATGCTAATCTTGTCGCATTCGGCAGCTGGGTTTTTGCAATATTCTTTTCCTTCTCCTAGGGGTTAATTAGCCTTCTTTCAAAATGTGGCCTATTTAGCTGTAGCTTCGCATGATTCAACCAGAGTTGGCTGTACAAAGCAGAACCGTTAACAGGCGGGTGTGTCCAACTGCTTAATTAGCCAGAATAAAAAGGTCCTTTGTCAAACAAGCATCTGTTGCTCTTGACACACCTGACAGGCACATTAGGCAAGGATGACTAGACTGAAATTGTGCATGTCTCTCCTGCAAGAATGTACGACTCATTTACATATGGGCCGCATCGCAGACCCACTGCAGGGGTTTATTTAGCTTATCAAAATGGATTAATGTGACTGCATTTGTGGCTGATAAACAAATATCACTTGAAAGGAGGCTGTGAAGGAACTGAACTAACCAAATTACTCCCAAACATAAACAAAGCACAGAAACCACTGCTAGATGAACAGGGACATCTCAAATGTACACACAAACCTTATGCTGGGTCTCAGACGAAACCTACAAGTGAAGCCTGCTAAGACACTACCCTCGGTGAGGATTCTTGCTTTGCCGAAATGTTGGAAAGCTACCAGAATGCTCTGAATGCGTCAGTGGGTTTAAATGATCTGTTTAGCAAAATTTGGCAGGAGGCTTCCACTCCTCAAACATGCTTTAACATTCTAATTGATCTGCTGTTAAGTCAGGTCTTCACAATTAATCAGTTAAAATGCCTCTGGAAAAATACTTAGGAGTTAGGTTCTCTCATGGCCTCAGCAGAAAGAGAGAGACTGCTTCCTAGTTTTGGTGTTGGAGAAAGAAGGGATTCCTGTCCATTGTTATTGGAAGGTGTAGATCAAAAATGCAATGGTCGAGAAGCCCAAAGACTTTGCTGTTCTGGCCCACAGTCTGTAGCTTTTCATTTGGAAGCTCTATCGTCACATTGCGAAGTAATATATACGCAGTGGTGACATCGTGGGCTTTGGAGTCCGATAAACCTGTGTCTGAATTCAGGCTCTTCCCCTTACCGGCTGTGTGGCTTTCAGCAAGTTATGTAATCCATTTGTGCCTCAGTTTCCTCCTTTGTTAAGTGGAAATAAGAGTGCTGCTGTTAATGGGAGTCTTCTGAGGGTTAAACGAGGCGTGTTTCTAGCACTTAGCATGTTGCGTGGCACCTGTCATGTCAGATGAGAGACCTAATTATGGTCATGAGTTTTGGAGCCGGTCTCTGCCAGGGGTGGGGCAGACCTCTCAGGCCATGAGGTCTTGGCGAGGGAAGGCTCTTTGTCATAACTGAGGAAGACAATGAGATTGTAGGAGGATGAAGGTGTATCTGTCCAGGAGCGATGGAGAGACTAAGTTCTTCTCCATTGGCATGACCCTGTGATCTAGGAGCCCATGAGATGGGATGGGGAATGAACAGAAGAGGTTCTGGGGGCAATTACTGGTTGTCCTGGATTGGGCTTTCTGTGCCAGCTTTGAGGTGGCATGGAGCCAAGGCTGGGTGGAAAGCTCTCCATGACTTTCTCGCTTGAAGTTACAAAGCCATCCTTTTCCTTCCATCTCATTTTCCCCAGTCTCTTCTGCAAATGTTGCTCCTCTAAAGCAGTTGGGGCCCCTGCCCTTCTTTTTCATTCCAAAAAGGTCTCCAGTTTGCTTTTCTTTACTCTCTTTTCTTCTATCCATGCAATGTCTCTTCAGAAATTCAGGACTCACACTTACCGGGTCTAGTTGTTTAGTGCGTGAGCTTTGTTTATATATCCAAACCCTCCTTTCCGACCTCCAGCTGTTTGACCTTGGTTAAGTGTGACCCGACATCTCTGGGTGTCTGTTGACTCATCCACAAAATGAGGAAAATCATAGTGGTTGCACAAGTCTCTTAGTAAAGTGGTTAAAACCTGGGTATATCTCTTCTGTATAAAAGAAGCAAATGAGTATAAATGTTATCAAGATTGTTTTAAACCCAAAATGTAATTTTTCCATTTTCAATCTGGATGTATAAGACAAAATTACACGTTACCCTGAAAAGTATCATGAACTCATATGCCTTTGGAGGCCAGGCAACTGAAGAAGTATTGGCATTTAAATAATTTGTCTATAAAACACATAATATAGGCTCACTTTTTTATAAATTTTCATATTTTTTGGTAAGAATCTGGAAATTTTTTTTTACATGGAGATTTCCAATTTTTAAATATTGGCAATTAAGAATCTTAATTTGTAGTAACTCTGAGCTAAAGCCTGTCTGTGGAGTCTAAGATAGTCCATGAGAAGCCGGTTTTCAAATCTGTGTCTTTTATCTTCTGATAAGCTCTCTCAAGTAGTTTATTCTTAAGAATTGCTTTAAAAGTATATTTAATTTTTCTTTAAAGATTTATTTATTTGTTTTGGGGGGAAGGGGCAGAGAGAGAGGGAGAGAGAGTCTTAAGCAGACTCCTCATTGAGCATGGGGCCTGACGTGGGGGTTGATCTCACGACTCTGCGCTCAAGCCCTGAGCTGAAACCGAGGGTCTGGCACTTAACTGACTGTGTCACCTAGGCCCCCAAGTATATTTAATTTTTAAAGAGATCTTTATATTCTTGCATGTGTGAGGTCTAAGATAGTACATGTCAAGGTGTGGGTCATATACCAAAAGAGGTGTGTAGACTAGTCTGCAGAACAAGGTGTAGGCACGTGAGAAAGCCTTGATAAGATTCCCAGCCAGCGTTGGGAGAAATAGGAGGGGGTTTTGCGTTAGTGACTTCACTCTAAGAAACACCCACCCTCGAATGGCTGTAATTGGCAGCCCTGTCTTCGTTTATATACTAAACAGATTTCAAGGCCACCACCTATCTTGGAGTTGGGGAAAGAGGCTAAGAAAACCTCCCTGAAGAGGGCATCCAACATCTGGTTCATTCTCCATTCTCTGTAGAAAGAGAGCTCACTAATCCCCTCACTTTCACTAACAGCCCCTCTGCGGTAGCACAGAAGACATTGATGTCTGTAACATGTAGTGAATCAAAGGACATTGGTTTTGGCTTTCATTTTTGGGAGGGTATGTTTTTCCCTCTGGGATAGAATAAAGGAAGAGGCACAGATAAGATTCCCAATGTGTATATCCCTTTCCCAAAGTTCAAGAACCAAGGGTCCTGCACTTAATCTTAACTAGGTGAGAATTTTATGTAGTGAATCCTATCATTCTCAAACATTTTCAGTCATGTTCATGGTCTTAATGCTAGCCCAAAGGGGTGCGTGTGCATGTGTGTGCGTGTGTGTGTGTGTTTGCTGGGAGATTAATACTACAGTTTAAAAAAGGAGCCATCGTTTGGGAGATTTCACATAAAAATCTGAACTTTCAGCCTCGTTTGGAAAATTGGGAGACCTGGCACCTACAGCTTAGCCTTCCCACAAATTCTCAACTTCTTGGAGCTGAACGTTAGTAGCTGACCCAAATAAATGGGGTGGTAGCTATGGTCTTTATCACTTCTTCCTTTCTAAACTTCTAACCACCTTCAGTCTGTGTGCCCTGGGTCCCTCATCTGTAAATGGAGGATGATAACCCTCCCAGTCATACTGGGTTGTTACATGGATTAATTTGCTCATCCGTTAACGTGTAGAACATTTGGATAGTCCTTAGTTCTTGGTACCAGGCCTAGTCCTATGGCTGTCCCTGTCCTCTTGAGTGCGTGTCCACCGCTCTGGGTTTTAGTTTCCTCATTTATAAAATAAGAGTGGATGAGATGTCCTGAGAGGTCCGTTTCTAAAATCGAATGAAATGATAGAAAAGGTTTGGGGGAGAAATGGGAAAAGGGCACGCTGTGATGCAGGATGATGAGGGACTTAATTTTCTACTTGAAAGAACTGGATACTCTTCCAGAATATTTCTTAGGGAAAATCAGTGTTCACCACACTGTTCACAGATTTAAACCATAATGCAGTATTTTTCTCAAGCTATCAATTAAATATTGTGCCCTCAAACCCCCAGGAAAGAAAATTAGAATGCTGGGCCCTGCTCAGTAACAAAGAAATGAATATTTATTCCACTGACTATTTAAGTAGCAAAAGGGAATGTTGAGACTAAGAGGTCTGAGAAATCAGACCTGTTAGAGCACATGCTGCAAAATCTACCCTGTGTTAGGAGGTCAGGCACATACGAACTAAAAAATGTGCCAGGTTGAACTTTCAAGGGAGAAGGTAAAATTTTGTCTTTGCTTACAAGTCTCATTTCTAGAAGAGTGGTCCTCTCCATCTTCAAAATACTAAACGTTGTTGGTCTTTGGCTACCTTTGTGTAAAATCAAGGTTGACTTTAGTATCAATTATACCAAAGGGAGAGCAAATTAGTGAACCTGATCCTTTGGTTCAATTTTTGGGTAGACATTACCTTTTTTTTAGATCACAGCATAGTAAGTTTGAGAGTTGGAAAGGATGTTCGAAGTAATTTATTCTAAATTGCACACCTTTGGTGACATCTTAATGGCCAAAAAAGTGTCTCGAAGATAACATTTTATGACATATTTCTACCCAGTGAGGGTTTGTGTACTGAAAATCGAGTATCTGGAAATAATTTTGGACTATAGTTTATAATATGATCGAACCAATTTATAACGGATGGGACCTAAGGAAGGTAGATTTCAATGAAGTTCAACTTTTATAGCCCCAGAATGAGAGATGCTAAATGGGGACTTTTTTTTTTTTTAAATGTGACTTGATCATTTTCTGCATTTATTTAAAAAATGGTCAGACTGACTCTGACCACCCATGGAAGATCAGGGCGGTCTGTTGGCGTAAGAAGTACGCTCGAGAGTTGAAAGTTACTCCCGGCGGTAGAGGACTTTAGGAACAACGCGAGGCGCGCGTTGACAACTCTGTCTGTGTTTTGCTACATTTCAGAGACCATCATGCAGACATCAGAGAC
>CM052892.1:74385668-74395714 GCA_028534135.1 Potos flavus | reverse complement strand
GGGGAGGTGTGCGGCGCAGAGGTGGACGGAACTCAGCTCTTAGGTTAATTCATCAAATGTTTCTCGAGCCCTTTCTGGGTGTGGCAGATTCTGCCTGCACTGGGCTGTAGGGATGCAAAGAAAAGTATCCAAACCATAATCC
Source organism: Potos flavus (assembly GCA_028534135.1). Lineage (NCBI taxonomy): Eukaryota > Metazoa > Chordata > Mammalia > Carnivora > Procyonidae > Potos > Potos flavus. The sequence goes on along the minus strand of CM052892.1, from coordinate 74,395,572 downwards.
CTATTCTGGAAGCGTCTCTTAACTCCCAAAGAAAACCTTTGTTTCTGCCTTGACCGTCCATCCTCCTCCGTAGGTTCTGTCCCTTCTCTTCTCCCCTCTCTTATTCTTCATCACAACTCCCTTTTTCTTTCGTATTGAAATATCAGCAATCACTGGTGCATATAATTGGCTCGCAAGAAGTAGCAGACAATAAAGGAGAGGTTGCCTGTACCCTCCAGGCAAGGATTTTGCTTTTGTGATGATTTAGAAAATGCCAGGGTACTTTGGTGACTAGAAAAATACTGTTGAATGAAAATTAAGTTATCTTAAAGGTCTGGAGATCTGACTCATCGCATTTAGAACATTGAGAATGAATTCATCGGCTCATGTTTACTACAGAGTTTATTCATACTCAGGACACTCTGCTTGTTTTGGAAAGATACTGACGAAATAATGCCAGTTAATAGTTCTAGAGTGTGGATTGGGCGCACCTTGGTCTGTCATTTCTTCCAAAGAGTGGCGAGAAAATAAATGGGAAAGATCATATAGAGCCTTATCTTGAGACTTGCGATTTGCCTGTAATTTCTTAGTATCAAGGAGAATCTTTAGCAAACGTCACTCTTACAATTACAGGAATGTAGCTAGGGAAAGGGATAGTTTTTCCTTAGTGGTAGACTGAGGTATTTAAGGTTAAATTCTTTTTAGGAGATAGAAGTGGGGCGGACAGGGAGAGTGCTGGGATCCAGGAGAAGCTTTTTAAAATTTTTCCTGTATGTTCCTTTTCGTAACAATCATGTTTTATTTCCTATCTTATCTTTTTATTCTCTCCGAAGATGTTAATTGTTTTGAAGTTGTTGAAATTTTTTTCCTTACTGTGTGTAGTCTGTTTCCTTCAAGCTACTTTGTTCTTTGTTTTGGGATTTTTGTTTGTTTGGTTTTTTTTTTTTTTAGATTTTTTTTTTGTCTCCTGTCTCTTATTCTTGAATTTTTTCTTTGATGTCTGATAATCTTTGGGTGTTTATCCATATTTAAAGCATGAGGATAAACAGCCGATATGAATGCATGGGTGGGTCTTGTGGACTTCAATGTAGGGTCATCTGACTGGGCTTTTTAACTGGGTTCCCTCTGGTCAGTATCTTTGTTTTTTCTCTTGGGCTGTCATAATTTGAAAGAAGACTCCTGTTTAGAGGGGGAATGCTTGGCTGCCTGAGAGCTGAGTAGGGGAAGAAGATTGGGTATTTCTTGTCCTAATTCACTTAATCCTTTTTTTTTGTATGGTATTACCTGTGATCGGTCCTCTTCCGTGCAGAGATTAAACCAAAGAATAAATCCCAGACTTTCACTGAAGTTCCGGAAGGCAGTCACCCATCTCATTGTGTGGAGTGGGTGGAGAGACTCTGATTCCTGCTTAAATAGCGTCACTTTTTGTATTAAATACATAGCCTTTTATAAAAAACAAAAATTGCTGCCAGAAGTGGAAAATCAGTATCACCAGCATAAACAGAGAATCATACACACGCACACTCACCTTGTCGCTTGTCCTCCTAAAAAGTAATCTCATGTATACGTGGACCCCACTTTGGGAAACCCTATGCTCTGCTATATGGCTCGCTCCCAGCAGGCGTATTTTTCAGCTCCTCAAGTTAGCTCTTTCCTCTAGGACATTCAAGGCAGGTGATGCTTTACATCCCCTCACACCAAGCAAAGAAGGTGAGAACTGTCGTTTTCCTTTTGTCAACAAAGGCTTTTATTTCGCATAGTGGGTTAGTGTGATATTTGTATCACACTGCTTGTAGTCCTTCCAGGCTTATTTGGAAGGAGTCTGTGCTCCTTTGTCATTTTTTTTCTTTTCATTTTTCTTTTCCTTTCTTCCCTTTTTTTAAACTAGAAAAGTGTCACATTTGATGCTTTCTAGTGCACTTTTCTTTTCTTTTTCTTTTTTTTTTTTTTTGAGAGAGAGTGCGAGCGCACGTGCCTGAGAGCGCAGGGGAGGGGAGGGGCAGGGGCAAGAGAGAAAGAGACAGAATCTGAAGCAGGTTCCATGCCCAGTGTGGAGCCCATCAAGGCGGGGCTCGATCTCAGGACCCTGAGATCATGACCTGAGCCGAAACCAAGAGTCAGACACTTAACTGACTGAGCCACCCAAGGGCCCCTCCCTAGTGCATTCTCACAGTGTCTCTGTAGATATATTTTCTACAACTGATAAGATCATTGCTGAAGTAATTTCTTATTGCTCTTCAGTTCCCTATAATCTCTGTATTGTTAATGTGCTGATGTCATCTTGAGTTTTCAAACCATAGTGGGATACCTTTACAATCTTCTAGTCTTTGTCACTGACCCATGATGGATATAGAAATCATGGCATTGATGTCAAAGGTACTTACTTCTATTGGTTCACCTTTTGTTGTGTCCTTACTTTGGCCACTCTGATGTGAAGAGAAGTATCCAAACCATAATCCCTATTTTATAACCATAATCCCTAATTTATAGCTAAAATTTTTTAGGTGGAGGCATGTAATATTATATTGATTAGAAAGTTGAAATACCAGAAAATTTTAAGATCTAATACATAGTTTTGTTTCCTCAAAGCACGAAGGTTCTAATCTCACTGAGTAATAAGTACCAAGTAAAATGTTGATTCTAAAATTATTTCTATGTTTTTTCATTTATTCTGTATGAGCTCAAGAATCAACTTTCCACCTTTCCTTACATAATCTGGTTCAGGATTAGAGAATTCTGAGCAATGATTACAAGGTCTTGTTATATAATACTTTATCAAATTTCCTATCTTCTATAATTTTTCACCATTTCCCAAAACACCATAGAGCCTCAGGTTCCAAATATAGACATGGTTGCTCAGTTCAATAAAATCTAGAAAAATATTCAAATGCAGTATGTTGATTAGATATTAAAATTGTGATATTACTCATCATCATCTTTATAAAAAGACTTTTTAGATGGATGGTCTCTATAAACTATGGCTGGAAATGAACTCTTCCCCCCCTGCCTTCCCTCTGCCTTGAGTCATTTGTTAGAGTTTCTTGTAGATTATTCTCCAAGTTGGTCATTTGATGCCTAAATCTGAGAAGTCTTTGACCTACTTGCCCTAAAACTGAGTTAAAAATCCAGGAGAGGGAAGGAGGAAAATGTCTTCCACTATTCTGTTTTCTCCCACAGCCAGCCGGTTTAGACTCTTTTCAAAGCAGAACCTAGACTAAAGTCAGAACTTTTACTCCTTGTTGTAATCTTGGGCTTCGGGTAGTCCATAATTCCTAAACCACTTTGAACCAGGGCTCTAAAACTTTTTTCTCCCTTTCATGTTTCCCAGTTTCAACTGCCCCTCCAAGTACAGTTCGTACTTTCTCTACGGTCCCTGCCTGTCTTCCCGCTTCCTTAGAAAAAGGCACACATCTTTTCTGTCAAAGTTGGCAACTGTGTTATCCCTCTACCACTTCTTGTAAACATAACATCCCAGGTACAGTGGAGCCTTGGGGTTGACGGGCTTCTATTTGAATTCAAAGAAAAAAGATCTTTGGTCAAGCTAGCTGTCAACTTTGTTTGAGTTCTTTTATTATCAGAGACTGTGGTCATTACCTTTTCCTGCGCAAAGACTCACTTTCTTTCTAGCGGGTCTTTAGTATGTAAGTGGGACATTGAAACCTCTTTTTACATGATTAAAAATTCATTTCAAGATTATATTCAGATAAGAATCTTAGTTTTTCCGTAAATCATCTATCTGGGCAGTGACTGTTATATATAATATGAGATATGGAAATGAATAGAATAACTATATTCTAGCTATATTGTTTCCTTTTGGTTAGTATCAGTCTATCACATATTTAATATTTCCACATAAGTTATGGTACATCCTGGCAAGTGAGCAAATTAGCCCTGTGGTCAAAGGGACAAATGACATTTTGTTTGGGAAACAGAGTCAATCGGAATTGCCAGTTAGGTTCTAGGCAAAGGGCAATCTTCAAGAAGATTACCCTTCAAGAAGAGTAAATTTTATTTTATTTTATTTTTATTTATTTTTTTAAAAATATTTTATTTATTTATTTGCCAGAGAGAGAGGGATCACAAGTAGGCAGAGAGGCAGGCAGAGAGAGGGGGAAGCAGGCTCCCTGCTGAGCGGAGAGCCCGATGCGGGGCTCGATCCCAGGAACCTGAGATCATGACCTGAGCCGAAGGCAGAGGTTTAACCCACTGAGCCACCCAGGCGCCCCAAGAAGAGTAAATTTTAAATGAATCCCAGTAGATCTGTTTTTTATGGGTATCTTTAAAACGATGCCTCAAATTTTTGGAAACAGATTCTAGGAAAGGAATTTTAACATGGGTACTGCTGAGATCCTCACATGAGACCACAGTTTTGATGAGGGGTCATTTTTATGATCACTTCTGTTTGCCATATTCCCATGATATCTGTCGAATATCGCCACAACCAGAAAGAAACTGTGATGATTAGCAGTATACCCATGAGAAAGTTCTTGTGGTGGAAGCAGTGAATAGTGATTAAGGGGGAAAAAAGATTGCCTATAGTATGGTAAATCCGTAAGAGAATATTGTATTGGCTTGAAATTTGATCAGTAATATTTTAAATGGGTCCCTTTGCTAGTTTGGAGAGCTAATAAGCCTGAAGTAGTGTATACTATCATTTCTGTCTTTATCTGTCTTTTCCGTTCAGGGTCAAGAGATTTGCTTTCTGTGCACCCTAGCTTTGATGGACATGAATAGAATTCTTTTCATTTGAGACCATTATCTTATATAATCAACAGAAACAAAGACATTTTTCTGTGATTCCCTCTTATTTGGGACTTGATTCCCATTGGCTTGCTTCCCGAAGGGGACACTATTCTCCTAATTAAGATTGTGGCAGACATCCTAAAAGATGAGGTTACATTTTAAAATGAATTCTGTTGAATGTCTTTTTGTAGAAAAACAAAAGAGAATGATTTTATCTCTTGAAGAGCATATTTATTTTATTTTTTAGAGCCAGAATTGCAAATTTTTGTATCTGATATGAAAAGGTGTTTCGAAAGAACATGCTGATTTACAATTGAAATAAATTTTGCTGTGCCAATCCAAAAATGTAGGCCTTTTAGTTGAACATCTCTACTGAATATTTGTAAAAAAATAAGAGCTCTACTATTTAAATGGTTGAGTAATCATATGCACTGATTCTCTGTTAAGTGATTTAAAAAATACTTTCTTGTCTAGAGTTAGATTATTTTGATCAGTTTGGGATAAGGTAGTTGCAGAGGAATATGGCAGGCCCTGTGTTAAATGCCAGGGTCTCAAAGGTGGTTTGACATGGTGCCTGACTGTGGAAGGCCAACTTTCGAGGGAGATAGATGTTATTACAGGATTGGATATAAAGCGCCTCAACAATAACAGTGGAGATTGTTCTTGGGAGTGAGGGTCAGTAATGTCTTCACCGTGGGTTTGACCTTTGAGCCATATGCTGAAGGGAAAGTTGGAGGTCATAAGAAAAACAAACTGGAAGAGGGTATTTCTGGTAGGGAAAAGCATGGAAGAGCTCAAGGGAAATCAGGGAGTCTGTACCGGGTGGTGAGGGTGGGAAGTGAGGGATGTGGAAGAACCTCTCGTGGGAAGTTGAGTCAGATGAGCCATTTATGGTGTCTTTGCATGTGTTCCCTCCCTTGTATTTTTAGTCTTTACCTTCTTCAGTTGATATCTTTCCATGTTCTGGTTCCCCATTGCCAGTTTTCTTGAGAGTCTAAGACATCTGTCCTTGTCTACTGTTTCCCTTTTGTCCCGCCACTTCTTCACCCTGTGAAGTTTGGGTGCTACCCATATAGCTGTGGATACTGTGCCCTTTGGACAGGACCAAATCCAACAGTATTCTCTAGGATCTTTCTGGATTTTTCTTTGACACTTGATATTGTCGACTATCCTATATCTCTCTTGTTCTATGACTTTTGGGCTGTACTCCCTTTTATTTCTTGGAGGGCTACGTCGTCAAGGAAAGCAGGTTTTATAGAGGTGGAGAGACTGAGATGCATAGTTAGAGAGTACGGGTTCAAATCCTGGCTCTAGCTCTTTTCTGGTTATATGCTCTTGGGCAAATTACTAACCCTGCCTGAGACTCATTTTCCTCACGTATAAAATGGGGAAAATAATATCTTGCATATGCATGGCTACAAATATTAAATAATGTGTTCATTAAATAATTTAAAGTCGACCTGGTATTATATAATAAGCCTTCAATAAATTTATTATTATTTTTTTACTATTATTTTTTCCTTGTTCTTAGTAGTATTATTGGACTCTTCTAATTTGGGGATTTTTTTTACCCCCTTTTCTATAAGGTTTGGCCTTTGGCCTTCTCTCTTTGCCATCATTCTCAGGTAACTTCCTCTACAGTTACTTTGGTTTTAAAAACCTGTTGCTTTTATTTTCTTCAGTAAGCATGGACCTCTGATCCTTCTTCGTGTTATTCTGGCTTGTGAGTTAGGGAGGCTCGGGCTCTAGATCAGAATGAAGACCACGTGGTCTGACCTATGGGACCGTACTGGCATTCTCCACGCATTACAGTGGTACCCATTACAGTTGCCATAGTGATTAGAGAAAATGCTAGAGGATTTCTCAGTAAATATCAGGAATACCTCCAATGTTTTATTCAGTTCATGAAATATAATCATTTTAGATCAAGTGTGGTATCGTGGTAGGATATAAGAGTTTAAGAAATGAAGGTAAGAATATTATATTACTATTTTAGCTAGCATGATTGGAATTTGGGTTTCTGGTTGGAAGAGACTTAAATTACTCATTTATTGCAACTATCCCAAAAGACCTTCCAGAGTTGAATTGCAGAAAATTTTCTTCTTCAATAAATCACTTAGTTGTATAGACTAATTTTAGTTGATTCCATAATTTTGTTGCTAGAGATATATAATGTTTCCTGTGAATATCTAATTTGCTTATTAAAAAAACCATCAATTCCAACCTCAGGATGCAGAACTGTTGCCAATTATCTGCAACTCTAAGCAGACTCCACACTGAGCGTGGAGCCCAACATGGGGCTCAATACCACGGCCCTGGGATCAGGACTTGAGCTGAAACCAAGAGTCAGACGCTTAACTGACTGTGCCATCCTGGCACCCAGTAATCGCTCATTTTGAAGTTGACCACCATTCAGCTTTGTCAGAAATCCAGTGGAAATAACAAATCCAATAATAGTAACTGCCATTTACCGAGCACTTGTTGTGAGCCCTTCCCTGTGCTTGGTGCTCAGCCCGTCATTGCTACAGCTTGTAATGACCCTGTCCACTTAGGTTCTCCTTGCCCCTGACAGCAGTTCCTGAGACGCCTTTGTGGGAGCTGTAAGGCTATACGGAACACAGTTTGTGAGTCATCTCTTCTCCCGGACACTTATACAGCGCGATGAATTGTTCATCAGAATTCTTCAAGCTCACTACCTGTACCAAACCAGCATGTCAGAAGGTTAATGTCATGGAACGCTTAACACCGATCTTTTCTATCCATGAAAAATGATAATTTTGCTCTTCCTTTGATCCAGGGCTGATTTTAGAAATAGACACACATGGAATGCCTCTTTATTTTCTTTAAAAATTTGTGTTGACATCCGTCAAAGCCATTTCTTCAGAGACTCTCTGATGCTTCCTTTTCCTTAACACACAGCCCTGATGAACTGATAGATCTCCCATTTAGAGCAAATCTGAGCCACCCCCTTGGTTCCGGCTATACCTTTGCTCAGCGCTAAGTTGTAAACCTGATGTTTAAAACCAATACACCTTCCTTCAGTCATGATTTTTTTTAGCCGAGAGTCACATCCAAGTCATCTGACTTTAGAGCCTGAGCTCCTAAGCTCTACCCTACAGAGATAAAGCAGTCAGATGAGTTATATCAAGATCAGCTGCTCAATAGCGTAAGCTCTCTGACATAATAGTACTGAACATGGCAGTCCCACGGCAAAGAACATAATATACTTTATGTCAAGAAGGATTGGTTTTAGCTTTATGAATCGCCGTGCATTTTTGAGAAATCCCGCAAGCAAAACTCGTGAAGCAAACAGGAGCATCTGGGCTATAAAGGCTATTTGAGCAAAATAACTAGCAAATAAAAAAATTATAAACCTTGAACTTCTGAAGCCCTCTCTAAACTCAGATCATAAGTATAAATGATCAGTAACTATAGAACCTTGCAAATAAAGGAGGGAAAATGATACAGTCGATGTAGATATCTGGGAATATTGTGTATAATTCTTGCAACTTTTCCAGAAGTCTGAAATCATATCAAAAGAAAAAGCACTTGAAAATCAATATCAATCTAAGTTTACCAATCTAAGTTTGTTAAATGATAATCGAACTACTAGTCCCAATGCTGTTTTCAATAGCATGGGTACTTATTTAGTATTTTGCCTTTAAATAAGTAAAACCTGAAAATTTGCCCAATAGTTATACATATGCTGAGGTTTAAGAGTTCTTCAAAAAAGTATCTCAAATTTAAAATATTTTGTCTCACCTCAGCGAGTCAAAGTTTTGAATAAAAGGAAAGAAAGAAAATGTAGAGGAAAATCAGTTTTGAGGTTTTTGTCAAAATCTCTCCACATTCCCCATCAACTCTCCAGTTTTGATAATTAGTATCAAGAAAGTACATACATACATACATACATATACCTACATATATACATCTATAAACAAGTAAGACTGATCAGTACATAAAACAAAAGATCAGTAAACATTGGTGATATTTTTAAGACTCTTAAAAACACGAATGTGTATAATGGATTGATAATACAGTGGAGGACTGCTTAAAAACCTGGTTGCTAGAAAATGCAAACTAAATTATTATCAAGAAAATAAACAAAAGCATTAGAAATTAGGTTCTAAACTCAACAAAGATAATTAGCCCATTTGTGGCTTTGATTTTTGTCTTAATTAGTACCGATATATATCCAGTTGTATAAAGGCCCAGACAACCATTCCCATCTCAACTGGGAGGAAACCTAGGTTCATCAAATCAATTGATTAGCGGGCTTTAAAAAGCTAAAGTCACTCAAATTCATATTACAGTTGACATGTTAAATATTGGTTGGGGAAGCAGGTAGAATACCGGTATTTTATTAAATAAAAGTATAGCTTTTCATCCTTTAATGATCCTAATTTAAAAAAAAATTTTTTTTAATTAACACATAATGTATTATTTGCCCCAGGGTACATGTCTGGGAATCCTCAGGCTTACACATTTCACAGCACTTACCATAGCACATACCCTCCTCAGTGTCCATAACCCAGCCACCCTATCCCTACCCGCCCCTGCCTCCCAGCCACCCTCAGTTTGTTTCGTGAGTTTAGGAGTCTCTTATGGTGTGTCTCCTTCCTGATCCCATCTTGTTTCATTTCCTTCTCCCACCCCCTACGACCCCCCACACTGCCTCTCGAATTCTTCATATCAGAGAAATCATATGATAATTGTCTTTCTCTGATTGACTTATTTTGCATAGCATAATAGCCTCTAGTTCCATCCACGTTGTTGCAAATGGCAGGATTTCATTTCTCTTGATGGCTGCATAGTATTCCATTGTATATATATACCACATCTTCTTTATCCATTCATCTGTTGGTGGACATCTAGGTTCTTTCCATAGTTTGGCTATTGTGGACATTGCTGCTATAAACATTCAGGTACACGTGCCCCTTCGGATCACTACATTTGTATCTTTAGGGTAAATACCCAGTAGTGCAATTGCTGGGTCGAAGGGTAACTCTATTTTCAACTTTTTGAGGATCCTCCATACTGTTTTCCAGAGTGGCTATACCAGCTTGCATTCCCACCAACAGTGTAAGAGGGTTCCCCTTTCTCCGCATCCTCACCAACATCTGTCATTTCCTGACCTGCTAATTTTAGCCATTCTCACTGGTGTGAGGTGGTATCTCACTGT
>CM052892.1:74373641-74385168 GCA_028534135.1 Potos flavus | reverse complement strand
AAAATAAAAAAATACAATAAGAAAAAAATAAAATTTAAAGAATTTAACTCTGAAAGACTAAAGGATCATGGGGAAAAAAAGCCATGAATTCTATGTGTTGCTTTTTCCTAACTCAGGAGTTCCGCAGTTTTCTTTGATCGGTGAACTTGGTCTTGGCTGGATATTCTTGCTGATCTTCTGGGGGAGGGGCCTGTTGCAGTGATTCTCAAGTGTCTTTGCCCGAGGCGGGATTGCACCGCCCTTTCCAGGGGCCAGGCTAAGTAATCTGCCCAGATTCCCTCTCAGGAGCTTTTGTTCCCTGAACGCTTTGGAGGAGGGGAACAGCTTTGGAGGAGGGGAATGAAGATGGTGGCCTCCCAGTCTCCGGCCCGTAGGAGCTGAGAGCTCGGGGCCCCACTCCTCAGTGCACCCTCAGAGAAAAGCAGTCAGTCACCCCCCACCCCCCCGCTCCGTCTCCGGCCGCACTCCGAGCTCACCCGGCCTATGACCGAGCGTTTCTGTCTCTGGCGCACAGCCATTTGGAGTCTCCATACCCAGCAGATTCCTGCTGCGAGCTACTGCGCCACTCCTCCTGGAGGAGGAAGGAGGGGTCTCTCTGGATCTGCCCCTTGTGGGGTCCCTGCTCGAAGAGCGGTGGCCCAACTGTGCCTTGGATCACGGCTCAAGGTAAGCCCGAGCTGGTAACCCACTGTTTGGCTCGGCCTCTGCCATTGGCTTCCCCGTTCTGATACCTGGGAGCTCTGCCACCCTCAGACACCCCTGGTCTTTCTGTGACCCCGCGGGTCCTGAAACCACACTGTTCCCACAAGGGCTCCACCCCCGCTTAGCCTCTGGAGCGATGTCCCTCCGTGGAGCAGATGTCTAAAAGTTCCGATTTTGTGCTTCGCTGCTCTGCAGCTGCCGGGAGCCGGCCCCTCCCCCCGCGGTCTATCTTCCCGTCGCTTTGGCACTTTTCTGCACGTCCTACCTTCCGGAAAGTGGTCGATTTTCTGTTCCTAGAGGTGCTGTTCATCTTCTCTTCTATTTCCTGCTAAGTTTGTAGTTGTTTAGAGTGGTTTGATAACTATCTAGCTGAACTTCTGGGATCAGACACTATCTCTGCCTCCTACTCCTCCGCCATCTTGCTCCTCTCCTTAATGATCCTAATTTTTAAAGATTGCTTTAAAGGATTATATAATTTATATAGTTTTGATGGGTGACAAAAAAGTAGGCCTCAAAACTGAAAACAGTAAAACATAGGGCTTCTATTTCTGGTTTGCAAGTTGGTCAGGCTGTTTCTCATAAATCTACAAAGCTATCCAAACCCATAATTTTTTTTTCTTTCTTCCTTTGCTACTTGGGTCATATAGCTTGGGATGAGTATAGTCGTAATAGCTTGGGATCCTGTTCAATCTGTGCCTTCTTATTATTAGCAATTTTAGCTTTTTAAAAGTAGTAGGATTAAAGAAGAGAAGTGAAATAAGAAAAAAATACATTAGAAAAGATAGCACTTGAAATATAAGAAAAAAGGTTATTCTTAAATAAAAGTGTTTGTTAACATAATTAGGTTTAAAAAAGCACTGTCCCATTTGTGAATCTCAGGGTAACTTTATCTCATCACTAGCAGTTAAAACTATAAACAAGCGAACATGAGTTGTTTTTGTTTTGTGAATGAAACTATATCTATAGGTTGATATAACAGAGCAAAATTATTCCTGAAGTTTTTGGAAAGTGATAGTAAGGAAGTTAATATAAGTTTGAATGAACCTAAGCTTTAGTTCCCAGTGATAATAATTTTTCTGAATTTCTTACAAAACTGACCAAACCATTGATTACAGTTCCATTTATGACCCTTGATAACATAATTGTGCAAAGCTGTTTCACCAATGATTTTTCTTTTTTGTTATTGTACTTAGTTTAAGGCTTTTGCCTTGACATCGAGGCTCACTATGGTGTTTATTCCCTGTGGTTCATTGATCTAGTAGATGGTTATGCATTTAAAACTCATGATTACTCTTAATTTTCCCCAGCAATTTCATAAATGCATTACACAGAAATTGTTTCTTTAGCTACTTATTTCTAGCAAATATTTTAAAATAACAAAGCAAAAAAGCATCAGAGATGTTGAGGAACTCCATCTAGGGGGTGGAGAATAGCCCAGAGAAGCTAGTGTAATAAACAATACCCATCATTTTTAAATAGTCGGTATAAAGATAGAAAGTGCTGACAATGCTAATAGATCTCAGTAGACAGTTTATTTCACACATGGAAAATGTTTTTGGTGTTTGAGCTTAAATTACATTCATGCCTCTATTTTGGTTGGTGCTTCCTATGAAGCAGTAATAAGGTCACCCTAGAGTATTAGAGATGGGGGCCAAGGGAAGAGTGACTTGAATTTGATCTCAGGAGACATGAGTGAGTTGGGATGCCGGGTCCACCACTGGTAAGCCATGTGGTTCTGAACAAGGTACTTCAGCCTGCCTGCTCTTGACTTGCCATCACTGTATCCTGGAGCTCATTTGGCAGTGATTGAGCCTCTGTTCTGGCACAGGAAAAATTTTAAGGTTGGACCAGAGAGACTGACAGGTAAACAGAAATGACCCAGAGAACACCAATGCCTGCAGCTTATGGTGCTGTGGGAGCAAAGAAGAACACTGTGTCATTTGGAGGTGAGTCAGTTGATGGGAGGTGCAATTGCGGGAGACTTCCTGGATGAGTCCCACCCCGCCTTAGTTTCTTTATCTCTGAAATAGATAATGTACCCGAATCGTCAGTAGAATCAAAGGAGAAATATCTTTGTAATGGTGCTTTGTAACAGGCAAAGCATTTTGTGATTATGAGGGCAAAATTACTGATTCATTGGATCAGACACTCTGCTAGGAACTGTAGGTAGGAAAATGATTTCAAAGAGCAGTTTCTCAAGTTGTGATTTACGGATATTTCCTCAGGAGCCTACTGTGTGCGTGTGTGTGCGTGTGTGTGCGTGTGTGTGTGTGTGTGTGTGTGTGTGTATTTAGGTAATCCTTATAATGAAACTGAATTTATTCTGGATCATCTGAATTACTGCATTATAGCTGAGATTGATGTTCAGTTTCCCATGTGTTCTTTTTTTTTTATAGATTTTATTTCTTAGAAAAGAGAGAGACAGACACAGAGAGAGCACAAGCAGGGGGAGAGGGAGAAGCAGGCTCCCTGCTCAGCAGGGAGCCTGCTGCAAGACTTAATCCCAGGACCCAGGGATCATAACCCGAGCCAAAGGCAGACGCTTAACCCACTGAGCCACTCAGGCGCCCCAGTATCAGGGCGTTCTTATAGATGTGTATGATCTTCTTGGTGTTAAATTAAGCTACTACTGTAATTGTCTTGGGCTAATGAGGTGGAATAGAGCCAGCCCTAATATGAAAGTGATCAAGGCTAAATGATCCCACAGATAGAGTGAGTACAAAAGAAGCTTCATCATACTAGTTCATAAGTATCATTATTTATACCTTGGCTTCTGTTTGTACAGGTTTAATTGTATTTTATTGAACACTAGAGGTTAGCAGTCATGGTCTCAGGGAGCATGGCTGATCCCCAAACTTGACTGAGTCTTTCTGTTATATGTTCCTCTAGCCACATGTAGCTTTCCCTCCCAGTCTATTTCATCCTTGTGATTTTTTAAAAAGATTTTATTTTATTTTAGAGAGAGAGCGCACGCACATAAGCAGGGGGAGGGGCAGAGGATCGGGAGGAGAGAGAGGGAGAGAGGCAGACTCCCTGCTGAGTGCAGAGCCTCGACGTGGAGCTTGATCTCAAGATCTCAGGACCCCGAGGTCATGACCTGAGCAAAAACCTAGGGTCGACACTTAAGCGACTGAGCCAACCAGCCAGCTGTGGTCCAGGGACCACGTCTTCCTTTGCTCCCACCATAGTACAACCTCATACACGTGATCTGTCTGGCACATGATAGGTGCTCAGTAAGTGTTTATTGAGTTGATGAGTGAAGTAGGTAATACGAAAGTGTCTAAATTAATAGTGACTGAAAATATTTACATGTTTAGTGTTAAATATGCACACGTACACATGCCACTTTTAAAACTGTAATTTCTGAATAGTGTAAATTATCACTATCAGATGTCTCCAAAGTGAAACAGCTACATCCTAGGTTTGTGCAAGAAAATTGGAAGAGGAGGAAGAAATGTTAGAATTTCTATTAATTTTTTTGCCTAAAATAAGAAAGACAGCTAAAATGTAACAAATTACATATGTCACATGTGTAACTGAGGCATTCTGAGGGAAGAGGGGTTGATAAAAACAATCCCCTCACTTGTTTGTTGCTTTTTTTTTTTTTTAATGTTTTCAGCAAGGTGGATTAGTAGGTTATATAGACTAGTTTTGATTGAACTAACTTCATAATATGGGTAAACAGCTTAAAATTCCCACATATTGAAGATAGCACACATATTGCAGAAACAAAGAAGTTGGCAGGATGAACGCTTCCCTAACTCTCTGACAGTCACATAGCAAATATCTGTTTAGATAACCTTGCCTAAATGATAACAAGTTGGCTCCACGTGTTCTGAGAACCAAGATTTTCGACATACGGATTTATGTCCACTATCTTCAGTCATGAACTTCTCACCTAAGTATATATTATGCCATTAGATTAGCTAATGAAGTTGTCTCAATTAAGAGGACACTTAAATATTTTATCTTTAACATTTAATTTTAAAATTCCTATTCTATATGTTTTGCAAAATGTACTCTATTAATACAACAGAACATGTATGAGATTTATAAATTTTTTTTTTTTTTTTTAAAGTAAGAGCAGAAAATGATTTAAAAAAAAGTTTGGAAACTACCAAACAAAATATTGCTACCATAAAGTTATAGCTTTCCAGGAAGAAGTCATTTACATACAATAAGATTCACCGGTTAAGTGTACAGTTGAATGGGTTTTGCAAATATGTGCCCTTGTATGAACATCATCGCAACCAAAATATGGAACATTTTCTTCACCCCAAATAGCTCCCGTATGCCTCATTCTGCTCAGTTCTTTCCCTTCCCCATTCCTAGTTCCAGTGTAATACTGATCTTCCATCATTTAGATCCTTTTATCTTTTCTAGAATTTCAAATACATGAAATCACAAAACATCCACTCCCTTGCGTCTGGCTTCTTTCCCTCACTGTAATGTTGGGGAGATTCCTCCATGTTTTTGTGTCTGCTGGTGGTTTATTCCTTTTTATTGTTGAATAACATTCCATTATAGTAGTATATCACACTTTGTTTATCCATTCACCTATTATTGAACGTTTGGTTTGTTTCCAGTTTTGAACCTTCATCTATTAAGTCTTTGTGCGGATATATGTTTTTATTTCTCTTGGGTAAAGCCTGAGGAGTAGAGTTGTTGGGTCACACATGATCAGTGTTTGTTTAACTTTGTGAGAAGCTGCCACACTGTTTTCTGCAGTGGTTATACCATTTTATATTCCCACCAGCAGTGTACAAGCATTCTAGTTGCTGGACATCCTTATCAAACTTGGAATTGTTAATGTATATAATATTAGCCACGGTAGTGAGTTACGTAGTGGTTATCTTACTGTGGTTTTAATTTGCATTTCTCTGATGACTAATGACGTTGAGCATCATGTATTTTAATATTTTTGCCTACCGATAGTTTACTCTTCTTCCATTTCTACATTTATTTAACCCAGCAAATATCTAATTTGTGTCTAGTTAAATAGATTTCTAAAATAAATTTAGAGGAGTTCAACTAATTTTAAAAAATTTTAAGTTAAAACCAAGGAGAATAAAAAAAGAGAAAATTTAATGATACATTAACTTAGGTTAGGTTCTATGTTTTCAGTAAGAAACAGAATTATACAAAGAATGACATGAAATGATTTATTTAATTTTAGAAAACCTTTCCTCATCTATCATGGAGAAATTTGAGAATCTATGAGTAGATGGCATGCTAATTCAAATCATTTTAAGAAACATGAAGTGATTGCAGTGGGTCAGGGACAGGTAGACAAGATGGATATAAGCTACAGCACGGTGAGGTCCCACTCACCGGGATGTACAATCAAGGTGGAGTCGCAGACATATACAGCTCATCCCGACACAGACTTAACCATGAGAGGGTTATGGTGTGATGCTGCCCTTCGTTCTGGCTGGGAATCAATGGCCTTCAGAGTGGAGGTGACAGCTCTGCTGAGAGATTAATAGTAATCCCAATCTGCAGAACTTTCTATTTGGCCTTGAGATTTCCGACATTCAGGTAATATTTTAGTGAATCTCTGTAGAGAGCATGCGTAGATATTCGTCACCAAAGCTCAGTCCTTGCATCATAGAGATTAATGGTTATACTACACGTCCTGCAAATATTGTGCATAATATTTATGGGATAAATAACTTTTTGTTCTAATTTTGCTTGTGAATCTTGTATCACAACCATGATAAATTCCTTAATTTTTATTAATACTAATTCAAAGACTGTGGACCTGAAAGAGATCTTACATGTCATCTAGTCCTGTGGGATTTTTTAACCTGGATTTTTAAAAATTTTAATTTCTGGAAAAATAAGCATAACATAAAATCTATGCTTAATGTCTTAAGCATTTTAAAGTATACAGTTCAGTATTGCTAAGTTATTCACATTGTTGTGCATCAAGTCTCAGGAACTGCTCTTGCAAAACTGAAACTCAGTACACATTCAACAATTCCCCATTTCCCCTGGTAACCTCTATTCTACTTTCTGTCCCTATGAATGTGACTACTCTAGGGACCCACATAAGGGGAATCCTATAGGATTTGTCTTTTTGCCATTGATTTATTTCACTTAGGATCAAGTCTTCAAGATGATCCATGTTGTAGCCTATGTCAGAATTTCCTTTCCTTTTAGAGTCAAAAAAATATTCCCTGCATGTACGTATCATATTTGGTTTATCCATTCATCTGTCGAAAGACACTGGCTTGCTTCTATCTTTTGACTCTTGTGAACAGGCTGCTATGAACATGGGTGTACAAGCATTTCTTTGAGACCCTGCTTTCAGTTCTTTTGGGTATATACCCAGAAGTGAAATTGTTGGGGGTGGCTGGCTGGCTCAGTGGGAGGAGGATGTAACTCTTAATCTCGGGTCATGAGTTTGAGCCCCACATGGGGTGTAGAGATCACTTAAATAAAACTTGAGAATATTCTATTTTTATATGGTATATTCTATTTTTATGGGCTCGTATGGTATATTCTATTTTTAATTTTGGGGGGAATGACCCTACTGTTTTCCTTAGTGGCTGCACCATTTCACATCCCTACCAACAGTACACAAGGGTGTTCCAATTTCTCTACATCCTTATCAACATGTATTTTCTCCTTTTTTTGAGACCAGCCATCCTAGTGAATGCAAGGTGGTACCGGTATTTTTTGAAGTCATTTTTAAAATTTTTCTTTCTTTTCTAGTCTTTTCCCCACCCCTTCCCTTCCTTCTTTCCTCTCTACCTATTTCCTTCTCTCCCTACCATATCTGTCTGTCTGTCTGTCTCCTCTTCCTTCTAGCAAACAGGTCTGTATGTTAAACTGATCTTCTTAGAACTCCTTTGGAGTAATGAGACTGGGAACCCTGCAGCTTCACCTTTGCTCACCCCTTTTATTCCTGCAGTGGCCACAAGAACAGAAGAGAAAAACATGAATCTGTTTTGACTTTCTTATTTTAAGGCTGAGGAAGCTGAGGTCCAGAAAAATGAAGTGACTCAGCCACAACCACCCAAAAATGAAGACTAGAATTCCTAACTCTTTAATAGTTTCAGAGATTATCCAGGGGCCACAGAGACCTTGAGAGACCTCTAATAACTTTCTCTGAGTGAGGTAGTGAATGAGCTTTCTCAGAGTTCTTCATTCTGTAGCTTCATATTTTCTCAAGTGTGGAATGCATATCCCATTGGGATGCGAAGTTATTTTAAGTGGTCTAAGATGATAAGATGGACTTCAGGTAGTTCTGTGAAAGACATGTAAGAAAACATTGCATTACAGAGCAAGGAAATTGTCCCCCCTTCCATTTCCTGCCACTCACTCGACGTCATCAGCAAGGTCCGTTTGGTGCAGCCTATGTCACCAATATTTGCTCACCTTCCCCCACTCCCGCATTCACACTTAAAAAACAACAAAAAAGGGGCGCCTGGGTGGCTTAGTCAGTTAAGTGTCTGCCTTGGGCTCAGATCATGATCCCAGAGTCCTGGGATTGGGTCCCACGTTGGGCTCCCTGCCCAGCGGGGTGTCTGCTTCTCTGCCCCTCCCCTGGCTTGTGCTCTCTCTTTCTCAAATAAATAAAATCTTAAAAACAGCAACAGAGCAGGATTCCAGCTCAGTGATAACAGGCAACAGTAGCTGGCTAGTATTAAATAACTCTTTGGACATTATTCATTTTCGGTGGACTATAATAATGAAAGCTGGAATATGGAAGGTTTCCATTTCTCGTAGTGCTCTAAAAGTTTTTCAAGAAATTTAAAAATTGAGAAACCACTTAAACTATTAAGTACCTAAAAAGACAGTGGTACATTGAAATGGCATATATGTTGCCTTAGTTTGAGTGGTAAAGAAGCAAACTCCGATACAAAAATTTCAGTGCAAGTAGTTTATTTGAGAGATGATTCCTGGAAATGCCAGTAGGATATCGGGAAAGTGAAACAAGGAAAGGAATACGGATTTTATGATTATACACGTTACAACCGGGGTTAAGTGGGGATGGATCACACGGGGACAATCTGGGAGCCACCGTTTTGCCGCATCTGAGAGTTACCCCACCTGAGGGAAGAGGAAGCCCAGAGTTCTTAAACCTATGCCTGTCAGTCCATGGCAGAGGGCTGCTCACAGCAGGGGCCAGTTTCCCTGTCGGTTTCTGGCTGAGGGCTGATTGCAGCTGGGCAAAGAGGGTGCTGAGGGTCTGAAAAATGTCTCAGGCAAACAGGTGCTATAGTTTGAAGCTGGACTGCTGTGCATCCAAGCGGTAAGGGTGAGCACGTAGGTACACGGGGTCCACGACACTTACTACATATGCTGCACACGTACTGGAGAAAGGACTACCTTTGGTAATCTCTGTTGTGGCTAAATATTTTCAGAGTTTCAGATTTTACAGCCGTATTTGTTATTAGACCCCAAAATCTTGAAATGGCAAGGGAACGTTTTCTTGGTACCCAGTCATAGCCCTTCCAGTTGCTACTTGGGTTTATCTTAGATCCTTTTCTTACTGGGCAGAGAGGACGGAAGGTCTGTGTGCATAGTACTGCTTCCTCTAGTTGAATAAAAGATGGTATTAATTCCCACCCCAGCCTTGTGTTCTCTACAAATCCAAATTATTTTAGGCTTTCTTTGTTAAGGTATTTTCCAATCACTTAGTAATTTATATTATTCATTCCTGGACTTTCTCCAGCTTCTCTTCATCTCGCTTAAGTTGATGAGCCTATTTTCCATAACTGTGTTTCCAAGATAATACATTTATTGAAGTCTTATATAATTTAAATTTCTGGCCACATGTAAAACCTCATAGTTTATTAATAATTTATCATCTTTTGAGTGGTAATTTAAATGATTTTAGTTATACAAATTACTGAAATTATCCTCAAAGTCATGGCATATCTATATCAATTATTTGATAGTTATTATAATGTATTTTAGAGCTGTGTTAGTGGAAACACTGATTTAATCTTAAGTACTCTGCTCTAATATAAGTAAAGTTAAAATTAAACAATTGGAATTAACTGATGCTGAAGAAATTGAATTGGTTATGTTATTTGTAAGTATCTAAATTTATTTGCTTTATCTTATTGTAGCACCATTGGCAAAGGAAAAAAAAAAAGTACCGTATTGCTGTCATTATCAGGAGAAGCGTCTGAAACAATGAAAGCCACTGTAGATTGTGAGCTTAAAGAACTCATCCCTGGTAGCAATTAAAAATATCCCATTTCACTGATGTATATACCATAACAAAGGACTTGAATGACTTTGCCTGTAGTTTTTTCCATAAGCTGAGTGAAATAATTCAGTAACTATTTTGCTTTGCTAAAAACAGAATTTATTTTATGTTAAAATATAATAATTTGAATATGCTTTGTTTAATTACGTTCTTGGTCATTTTTCCCCCAGATGTTTTATAATATTACTGTGGCCACATATCATTATGAGAAAATTAATAAATTACTGTTTCACTTTTCTGGGTAAAACACTCACCCCTCCCCCTGAACACACACACACACACACACACACACACCAACTACTTATCTGGACATTGTAAAAGAAAGCATCTGTTCTCAGTTCGCAATTAATTGCGTTCCGTAAGTGTATTTCATACAAAATAGAGAAATGTGGAAGTATTTTAAATACATACATTTTTTTTTTTTTTGCTTTTTAGTTTTTAGTGAGCTACAATGTATTTACAGTGAGAGACACAGACCTTAAGTGACACAGTTCAGTGTGCTGTGAGGATGATTATTGAACCTACCCTTTGATCAAGATATAGGACCTTTTTATCACCCCTGAAAGTTTCCTGTGCCTGTCCCCAGTCCATCCCTGCCTTCCTCTTCCCACCCCCACCCTGATCCGGGAAGCAAGCACTGTTCTAACTCACAGATCGCACTTTCATAAGTTTGGTTTCCTTTCTTAGAAATCATGTACCTCATAGAAGAATGTAAAGCGAACGAGTTGACAGTTCATTGAAGACTGTTTTGAACTACTGATTACGTAAAGACTGAATATTGATTCTACGATTTGGAAAGGCAATCATTACAAATATGTGATGAGTAATTTTTTAATACTCTTACTTTTTGACTTTGTAAATATTTTGTAATTTGGATTAACGTCGAATTGACCGTTACATACAGCATACGTGCACTCATTGGATAACTTTCTGGAGATTACTTAAGATTACTTAACATTGAATAACTTTTGACCATTTCAAATGCCCTGACTGGCTATTAACCAAAAAAACCAAAACAACAAAAACTTGTCTGTAAACCTAACTGGATATGGATTCAGCCCAAAATTAGTCATCAGCGATTTTCGTTCTTGGTGTCAAACGTCTTTGCTTCTCCTGGTCTAACAGTGTTATCTGATCTAATGTGCCGTTACTGCTTTCAAGGACTGTCCTTTTACTTCTTTAGAATAAGCCAAAAATTTCATTTTTTCTACCAATCTAATGAGTTTTATTCTTTAAAAGTAGCACATATGTGGAGCAATATATTTTTTATTATTATTTTTAAAGATTTTATTTATTTACATGAAAGAGAGCGTGCGCATGGGGGGCATAGGGGGTAGGGGCAGATGGAGAGGGAGAAGCAGACTCGCCTCTGAGCAGAGAGCTGGACACGGGACTCCATCCCAGGACCCTGAGATCATGGCCTGAGCCTGAGGCAGGCGCTTAACCGGCTGAGCCATCCAGCTGCCCCTTGGGGGAGGGATTTAATAAGAAAGTCATGAACTAAGGAAAAATAAAACTGCTTTAGTTAGGGATAGTATGAGAACTGGAAGTTTCCTGCTCCCTTCTCTACCACCTTCTTTTCTTTATATTTCCTGCCTT
>CM052892.1:74338783-74373541 GCA_028534135.1 Potos flavus | reverse complement strand
CAAGTGGGGAAGAGACTTCGCATGGCTGGCTTTCCTAGTGATGATCAAATCAATTGCAAACCTGTTCCCCAAGGTTCAGGGACGCCTTGGTAGTTAGATCAATAATACCTTTTGTTTACTGAGTTGAAAATCATCAGAATAAATCAGTTAAGTAAACGAGATCCATGTCCATCCTCCTGATAAGACCATCTGTCAAAGCTTCAAGAAAGATACTGGTTCCTAAGTCTATCACTATAATTCTCTGACTTCTCTTTCATAGAAATTAGAATTTTGAGAAGAGCAATATTGTACAAGTCAATAATTTTGAAAACCAACTGTGACTAAGAGAATCAACTTCTAAAATTTATGTCAGCCAATGAATAAAAAAATGTTTCCTTTTAAATTCACTTTTCTAACATTGTTTTAGCACTTCTAACAAGTAGCTAATCATTATTCCCGTGTTAGAGTATTTTCTTATTTTTTTTAAAGATTTTATTTATTTCAGAGAGAGAGAGCATGAGCGGGGAGGGGGAGAAGCAGGCTCCCTGCTGAATAGGGAGCCTGATGTGGGGCTTGATCCCAGGACCCTGGGACCATGACCTAAGCCAAAGGCAGATGCTTAACCAACTGAGCCACCCAGGCGCCCTGGAGTATTTTCTTATTTTTAAATATTTCTCTTCTTTCTATGTTTACTTTTCTCTATTTTTTTAAATCTAAAAATTAGGGCGTTGCTATCAGTTCTCTGGAAATTGAAATCATCATCCTTCGTTTTCACTGCTTAACTTTTTTCTTGCTTTACCGTATTCATTCTTTTGTCTTAAACATTTTACGCAAATGCTACATGCAACACATATATTAAAAAGGATTTAAATAGTATAGAAGCATGCAGACAAGAGTAGGGAAGCTTATTTTATTTTCAGTCTAGCCATTGAGGACCATCGTAAATTTTCTTTCAAGGTATCTTTTTAAAAATTATATAATTCAGCTTTATATCAGTTCAGATTTCTCTAAGCTGATTTCAGTATTTCTTAGAGTATGAAGAATTTTAGAAATTTAATATATAATGTGAAAACATGCATTTTCACTTGAAGACAAAAGGTGTAAATGCTGGAACAATTTATACTAGTGGAATCGAGACTTTTTGGTCACCATTTTACCAAAATGTTGTATTTGCCTTTAAAATTATTGTCAGCGCACATATGTAAATCAATACTGAAAGAACCCTGCTTATCATATATATCTTGACCCCTTATAAAATAGATTTTGGATTCTAGGGTATCATAATAGTTATTATTGTCCTAAAGTTTTATTATATGCTTTTTTTTTTTTTTTTTTTTTTTGGTCCTTTGATGGTTTTGTTTCTGATTTACTCTGTATCTTAAATATTCAGACTTTTGGGGGAAGAATTAGGCTTTCATTGCCCCAAAGCCTTAAAATTAGCAGGAAATTAAAGATTTAGGTTAGTATATATGTTGCTTTTAATTAGGGAGTATCATGAGACTGTAGGCGAGGAAGGGGGAGGTGATTCTGAGTGTATCTCGTTTCTCCCTGGGAATCCTGAAAAGCCGTGGAGGTGGACGATGGTGGTAACAATTGCCTTGAAGTCTGTTCTAGATTAGTTTTCTATTGCCGTGTAACGGATGACAAATTCCGTGGTTTAAAGTAATTCCCGTTTATTACCTCCTGATTTTCTGTAGTCAGAAGTTTGAATGGACTCCGCCGCGTTCTCTGTTCTAGGTCTCCCCGGACTGAAATTAATGGGTCTGTCACGCCAGACTTTTTTACCTAGAGGTCCTGGGGAAGAATTTACTTCCATGCTCATAGAGGTTGTTGGCTGAATTCATTTCACTTTCCTTTCAGTTGTGGGACTGAGGACTCTGTTTTCTTGCTGGCTCTCAGCTGGGATCCGCTCTCTGCTCCTGGAGGTTGCCCGCCTGACGCCTCTCCCTCTGTCTGCCCAGCAATAATCACATGGCTAGGCCTTTTCGGCCGGCCTTGACTTTCTGACTTCCTCTCCTGCCTCCAGCTAGAGAAGCTCTCCACTTGTTCTAAGGGCTCCCGAGGGGTGCCTGGGTGGCTCAGTCACTGAACCATCTGCCTTCAGCTCAGGTCGTGATCTCGGGGTCCTGGGATCTAGCCCGCCCCCCCCCCCCCCCGCCCTGCATGGAGCTCCCTGCTTAGTGGGGAGCCTGCTTCTCCCTCTCCCTGCCGCTCTGCCTGTCTATGCTCCTTCTCTCTCTCTCTCTCTCTGTCAAATAAATAAATAAAATCTTATTTTAAGGGCTCCTGAGGCTGGATTAGTTTTACTTTATTTTGAGCTCAACTGTGCCATGTAACATAACATAATCACAGGAGCGATGCTTCATCACCTCCATGGGCTGTAGGGGTGAGGGACTGGAATCTAAGGGTGGGGACATTTGGGGAATTTTGCCAACCAGGTCACTTTCAAGTCTAGCATCAGTCTTTATAAAAGCTCACACATCACCAGCAAGCTGGGTTGAAGTACGTAACTCACGTGTGAAAGGCCATTAAAATGAAGACCCTAATTCTAAAATGAGATAGAATTTCAATATAATCCAAATAAAACATATAGCAAGGTTTTCTTGAAAGTCAAAAAATCTGATTATAAAGTTAATGGCAAAGAATATACACAAGAATAGCCCAGAAAATTTGTTGAAAAGAAAAGCACTGGGGAAAGAATTTGTTCCTCCTAATCTCGGAATGCTATCACAAAGCAATAGTAATAAAAACTGAGTGATGACAGACCAAGAGTAAATAAGCAGATCTATATATAAATAAAAACTTGGTTCATGATAAACATATTATTTCAAATAATAAATGGATAGTGCCAGAAATGGTGTTGAGAAAAATTGGATATCTGGAAAAACAACAACAATGACAATTTATCTTAATGCCCCAAATAGGTTATAGAGCTAATCAATTTTAAAACTACAAAGCCCGTACAAAGAAAAACAGGAAGTATTTTTTCTTAATCTTAGAAAGAGGACAATCATAGAACATAAAGCATCACAAGACTTCTAGGAAAGAAGTTGACCTATTTTGCCAGGTAGTAGTTAATAAACACCACAAACAAATTTAAAAAAAAAAGAGGCATGAAATACATGGGAATAAAAATGTTATCACCTTTAACAAGTCCTGTAAATCATTAAGGGAAGACAAACAATGCCATAGATAGATGGGCAAAGCATATGAATAGGCTATTCACAAAACATGAAAAACACATGGCCCATAAACATATGGAGAGATCCACCCCATAGAATGTTTGATAAAAACCAGGTGCAGTCCTTCTCTATAGTGTTTTTCATGATAGAAGAAAAGCAGCCTAAATGTTCATCACTTGTGGAATGGTTTAAAAAGTTCAGCTTCATCTATACTATGGCATACTTGTGAAACCAGTCAAAATACTTGTGCTTGCGTGTGGATTCGGACACACAACATACACACACACTTGGAAAGAGCTCTCAGAGGTATTGTTCGGTGAAGAAAAGCAAGTAGCAGGAAAACGCCTAACATCTCACCTGGTTCATACATGCACTCTCCAACAAAAAGATACTGGAGCACAGACAGAAGGTTCACCTAGGTACTTCTCCTTATGGTTACGTTGGATCCTGTGCATATTCTGAGTACTGGGTTGTAAGCAAGAGTGACATGCACTATTTACCCGTCGAGGCATTTGGGAGCTCTGATACCACCTCTACAATCTCTCACCTCCTTCAAGGCTATACATCAGGGTCACACATCTGCACAATGAGAGTGCTTCTGTTAACGAGCGTCTCTAAGTGACCTGGGAGCTGGGCCACGTCCGCCATCCGTTAGCTGGGTGATTTAGGTTTTGTCTGTTGTTACAGGTAGTGTTAACTATCCTGGCTAGTCCAGACACTGTACACATGTAAAGATGTACTTATTGTTGGAGGATTGGAGGGATGCACGCTGTCCCACGGTTAGTCATTATTTCATGGAAGAGGATTAGCGGGAAATGAGTGTGAGCATAAAACAAGAAGTGATCCCATTTTACTGTGATCATTTCTTTATCATGTGAATCTTAAGAAACTGTAATTTATAATGTTGATCATAAAAATATTGGGCTACATAAAATGCAACATTGCCCCAAAAGTATGTGATATGCCACCCGTTTACTTTGAAAGTAACGTGACCCCTGCTGTGGTAGATTATGACTGCTACCCCTTCTATTTCGGGATTTAGGGAACTGGTAAGTTGATACAATGAAGTAACCAGTTCTGCTTTAATTCCTGTATGAGATGTAAATCTTTCGAAAGTGGAAAGTCTTTCGATGTTGTCTTTATTAAGAGTATGATTTGTAGTGTGTGTGATATGTAGGGCAGTTTGTTGTCTTTTGCGAACGGCCTCATGATTTTTGCTTTATCCAGAGTCTACTATATTTTTTTTTTACTTACTGGTTGTCTGCAAAGTTACTTAAATGAGTTCATTTAAAAAGACCTTAAATTTCTGTGTAAAATGAAAAACCTAGTATCTCTTGACATAACTGGAAGATACACATTAAGTTAAATGCAGAAAAAATGAAATATTATATGATTTGTCTTGCTGCTCTTGTTTGACAATGTCCAACACTGAGGCTCGCTGTCCTTTTAAAAAAGATTATGAAGTGTCGGAAGACACTTTTTCCTTATCGGACTGATTTAAAGATAATTGAAAATGGATTATGTTATTATGTTTATAATTATTTAATGCCTTGCCTCTGTACCACCATTGTCATTCCTCCCACATTTGGGGAAACACTGGTATTGTTTTATTTATTTATTTATTTATTTACTTACTTACTTATTTTTTAATTGTGCTATGTTAGTCACCATACAGTATATCATTAGTTTTTGATGTAGTTTTCCATGATTCATTGCGTATAATACCCAATGCTCCATGCAATATGTGCCCTCCTTAATACCCATCACCAGGCTCACCCACCCCCCTGACCCTTCTAAAACCCTCAGTTTGTTTCCTGGAGTCCATAGTCTCTTATGGTTCATCTCCCACTCCGATTTTCCCCCCTTCACTTTTCCCTTCCTTTCCCTAATGTCCTCTATGCTATTCCTTATGTTCCAGAAGTAAGTGGAACCATATGATAATTGACTTTCTCTGTTTGACTTATTTCACTTAGCATAATCTCCAGTCCCATCCATGTTGATGCAAAAGTTGGGTACTCGTTCTTTCTGATGCCTGAGTAATATTCACTGGTACTTTTGGAAGAATTCTAGGATTAGAATTCTAGGATTGGAATCAGAAGACCCGGAGTCATTGCTACCTGTTGTTTACCATGTCTTTGGGTTGTCACGATGTCTTTGTATTTATGTCACCATTTATAAAAGGGGGATAAAAATGCCTATCATCTTCATTGCATCTCAGGATTTTTGTGAATGAAATGGTACTGCATATCGCTATAAATAATAGTATTAGCACCAGTTTAGCAATCCTATATAAGTAAGAGGGTCTGTTACTTAGGTCACAGTGCTTTGGCTACCAACACCTTCTCCAAATTCCCAGCACTCTATCCCAAAGGAGTCAACATCTCGACTCCTGCAAATATGCATCGTTACCATAGACACTCAGAGTGAGTATGAATCCGTATCTATGTATTCTTACCAGGAGATGCATTTAAAGTGCATATTCTAATGGTCAGTCTAGACTTGATTTTATGCAGTTAGATCATCTGATGTGCTGCTTATATTTCTTGATATTTTATGTTTCTATATAGTTTCATTTATTACTAGAAAGACTAAAGGGAGCCTTCTGTTTCAGAGACCTCGCCTAATACTGCAGTAAATTTGGTGTACTTAGCTCATTTACTCTTTCTGGTCACCAGAGGATTATGTAGTAAATTCCTTCTTCCAGAAATTATTACTTCCTTTAGTAGAATCTTAGTATTGGTCAGTCCTGTTGGGCCCCAAGGGGAATAATGTTTAAGACATAATAAAAAGTATTCCTCAAGCAAAAACAAACTCACAAATACAGAGAACAAACTGATGGTTGCCAGAGGCGAGGGGGTGAGGGATGAGCAAAATGGGGGAAGGGGAGTGGGAGATACAGGTTTCCAGTTATGGAGTAAGTCATGGGGATAAAGGGAGCAGCATAGGGAATATAGTCATGGTATTGTGATAACGTTGTATGGTGACAGATGGTAGCTACTCTTGTGGTGAGCATAGGATAACTGCAGACTTATCAAATCACTGTGTCGTACACCCGAAACTAATGTAATATTGTGTATCAACTATACTTCAAAACAATTAATTAATTAAAAAAAAAGAAAGGGGCACCTGGGTGGCACAGTCAGTTGAGTGTCCAACTCTTGATTGCGGCTCAGGTCATGATCTCAGGATTGTGGGATTGAGCCCCGCCTCCGAGGTCTATGCACCGCTAGAGAGTCTCTGTCTCTCCCTCTGCCCCTCCCCACTGCTTACTGGCTTCCTCAATCTCTCTCTCTCTCTCTCTCTCTCTCAATAAATACAGTCTAAAAAAAAAAAAAAAGAAAGAAAAAAGTGTTCTTTACTTGTACAAAGAAGTTGTTACATTGTTCCTTTTGACTCACAAAAACAGGTTTATGTGTTTTCTGTAATATCTATCAAGTTTGTCATTGAGAAATCATTCTAAACTGAATTTGTTCTGAGTCACATCCCTCTTCCCAGAAACACTTCCTATCTTGCCTTTGGGAACTTGCCACCCCTTTGAAGTAGCTTCTGCTCTTTGATACAAGTCAGATACATGATTCTTTGGGAGACATGCTAGGCAGTTAGGGATGATTGAACTCATTCCCTCCTGATTGAATCCCCTGTGTTCATATCATCAGACCGTGAGCCGAGACCTTACTTACCACTACTTCAGCATTCATATGATTCTACTTGAAGTCCAAGTATAACAATAATTCTTACATTTTCCTAACAACTTCTAATCACCTACAACAACTGTGTACTTTTGGTAAATAATTCCTATAAAGCTGAAGTTCCATGTTTAACTCTAGTCCTGTCGAAGAAGTAGGCTTTGTGGTATTTATGGGATCTCAATGTGCTAGAACGATCATTTATTTACTGAAAGTCTACTATGAGAAAACGATACCCCAAAATCTGAGTGCTTCTGAAAAAAAGAAGCTACACAGTTTGTAAGTAAGTCAGCTAACACAAGGCCAGTGAGTGAGTTCACAGTAAGCGAACAAATTCAATTTTCTACGTAAAATGAATTCTGTCATTTAAATGAATGGCACCGTGTTTTCCAATAGCTCACATTCACCACATTCTTTGAAGTGGAAGGCCTTCCATTCCTAAAGGATTAAACAGGGATTTTGTGGTTATCATTGACTATCTCAGGAAAAACTTTGTAAACTAATGTTAAAGATCTAGGGAAACCTCTTGGTTTTTGCAATAAACCCAGTGAGGGAGATCTAAGTAATATCTTCCCCCCTAGCCTGTGCTGTCACTCCGCCATGCTTTTGTTCACTCCGGTCCTGTCATAAACATCCTTTACCTGCAAATTTTTTTGAACATTCACAGTATTTGTGGAATTCTTTCTTGGCAAGATGTAGTTAATACTTTGTGACATGTCATTTATTTTACTTTTAACCAAGACTGAAAAAAAGTGGGTTTAGGTTTATGATTTCTATTTTCATAACCTGTGTCTGTTCAGAAAATTAATTTTTCCCTAATTGCTTTTTCTGTCCTCATGCCTTCCCTTCTAGGATACCCACACGGTGCTCTCTCAACTTTTTGACTTATCCTTCCTCAGTCCCTTCAATTCCCTACAGTTTTACCAGTCCAGAAATATTGAATGAGTTCTGTTCCTTCTGTTTTCTCACAAGGCTGCTTTTCCAATTAACTCTCTGCCGCTGCTCTGGATGTCTTACTCTTCCCCGCTGCCCTTTTATTAATAGCTGCTCCGATGTGGATTCTTTTCCTTCTGCTTCACTTTGGTCAGTCACACAGCAGCCTCTAACATAGCCGCTCTAATATCCCATGTTTTTAATCTGAGAAGAGCTCTTCCACGTCTCTTGTGGATCTGTTAAAGACATCTTAATGCAATTTTTGACAGTTCTCAGTATAGATCTTCCTCGACTTAACGATGGGGTTACAAGCGGGTAAGCGCCTCGTAAGTTGAAAATATCCTGTTGAAAATGCTTTTAATACACTTCACTTACCAAGCGTCATAGCTTACTTAGCCCAGACTACCTTAAATGTGCTCAGGACACCCACATTAACCTACAGCTGAGCAAAGTCATCTAACATAAAGCCTGTTTTGTAATGAAGTGTTGCATGTCTCATGTAATTTATTGAGTACACTTTAAGTGAAAAGCAAAGTGGTTGTTGGGTACAGAATGGTTGTGCAAGTGTACTGTGGTCAATCAGTGGTCTACCCTCGTGATCACACTGAGAGAACGTGATCAGGAGAGGACTTCGTAGCACGTATCTTCAGCCCGGGAAAAGATTGAAATTCAAAATTCAAAGTCTGGTTTCTACTGAATGCCTATTGCTTAAAATTGTTAAGTTGAATCATCGCTGAGTCAGGGACTGTCTGTACTAAGGTTTGAAATGTCTGGTTCCAACCACAAGTGTAAGGAATACTCTTATATAAGAAAGGCAATGAATATCTTGACATAATAAAGACGCTTTTACAAAGAAACTAATGATGTTCTTAGCTGACTAATAAGCTTGACAATTGTAATGACTTCATTCACCATTGAAAGGGATTTGTTTTGAAGTGTGATTCATTTTATTTTATTTTTTGAAGCACGTCCAAAGCAACATATTGTATAAATTTGTCCCGAAAATATACTAATTGATTCTGTCAAGCTAGCACATTTTCCTGTGGTATGTACTTTGTTTTGGTATTCACTTCCTTTATAAATAATAAGAATTATAGAAGTGTACAAAAATAGGCAAATGCGTTTGTAATGCCACATTTGACTAGTAATAAGAGGAGCTTTATTTAAATATGTATCAGTAAGACAGGATTAAGTTGCTTAATTCATCTAGCGTCTATGAATGTAAATACATTGTTGCATATATTTATATTTTGAGGGATTTTTTTTCCCCTTCGTCTGACAGAGAATGGATAAATTTCTGGTAGAGAACGTTATTACGGTCAGACCTCATTACTGTCAACATTCATTCATGTACTAAGTAACCTTTCAGAAATTAGCCCAAGGTCATTTTTTTTCACTGAACAGTTTATTATAGAAATAGTTGGTTGCTCCTCATAATTCTACCTTTGTCCAACTCTTTTCAGTTCCCATTTTCACCACTTTGTTGTTTATTAAAATTCAAAAATGGTGAAAAACTTTTGTCTTGGGAAATGCAACTGAATTTATTTTGGGAAAGACAATGAAGTTAAAGGAAAGTCAATTTCCTATAGAATTTATTTAATCATCTTTTTCCTTTCCCCTAAGAGCTTTGATAAGGTAGGCAGTAAAATGTGACAGTTTATAGATTGCACGACGATGGAATATATAGTTCCTAGGAATGGTAATGAAATGCCTACACGTTGTGCGTTTCTCCATCTCTCTTGGTAATGCTGACCTGAATCGTTCCTGTGATGTGGAAACATTGGGGTTTGGAGCAAATGGTCAAGCACAAATTCTTGAGACATCTTCAGTGCAAAAAGGTAGTTGTAATAAAGCCCAGGGACAGGACCTGCGGGCAGAAAGAACTGCCCTGGGGTCCTGAGGAGCAGTTGATTATATACTTTCAAGTTGGAAGAGGTTTAGGGTTAGTGTAAGTCTCTAAGGAATTTGGAAGCAAGGTTTCCAGCACCTTGAGGGGGCTGTCTGTTGTTAGGAAAAGGTCATTTATTACAGTCTAATTAAACCTTAGTCATGAGACCCTTCAGATGTATATCGGTGGGCCATCTGCTTGGAGGATGATTGCTAACATATATCTTGGGGGCAGGTAGAGATAAAGGAAGTTTCCAAAAGAATTTTCATACGTTAAAAGAGACTTACAGGATCCTAGAGGTTGGGCTAATACTAAGCTAAGAATGTCTTTCGTCCTTAGCAGACAAAGTATTAACTGAGGCAGTTGAGTTCCTAGAGGTACGTCATTCCACCTGTCGTGAGGAAACTTGTCAGTGGGCTGTAAGTTGTAAGGAAATTTAATTTTTTCTTTTGCCTTTGTTTCCCACATCACTGCACTGAAGTATGGAAAGTAAAATAGAAAATAAAGTTATAATAGATAACAGCTTAGTAAATATTTGAATACAAATTAATATTTAATATAAGAACAGTATCAAATATTTGAACAAATTTAAATCACAGTTAATCATTTTAGGAAAGAAAAGAGCATGCACTTCCTCTTAATATTTCACCTTTGGTCTTTAAAGATGCATTAAAGGGCATTCAGAGTGATCAAAACAGTTCACTTTGGAGTAATAAGTATTCCTTGGTGGTTTCATTATTAAAGAAACAAATGCTCTTATCCACATTTAGAAGATACTATAAATTTTACAAGTATTCATTGGACATTTTCTTTGCTAGGTGCAGGGCATTATTTAATTATTAAATAATTATTAAATATTTATAGTGTGTTTATATTGCATTGGGTCTTTGGGAATATACCAAAAATTAAAAAAAAAAAAAAAATCTCTGCTCTATATATGGGAACTTGGGCCAAAGGTAGGGGTGGGCTGGAATTCTGCCATTCGCATTTTCCAGCCTGTGACTGGGTTTGTAAACTCTGCAGGACTGCTTCTATAGACACAGATATCTTCTTGGGTCTGACTAATTTGAGGTTAAAGAGGGCATTTCTGTGGCTCTCCAACTCACCTTTATTAATGATGGATCCCCACTGTCAAAATGGAAGAAAGAAGGAAGGAAGGGAGGGAGGAGGGAAGGAGGGAGGGAGGGAGGGAGAGAGAGGGGAAGGGAGGAGGAAAAGAGCGGAAGGGAGGAGGAGGGAACAAGGGAAGGAGGAAAGGAAGGAGGAGAGAAAGAAAATCAAATAATCCCTCAACTAAAAACGAAGAGATTCAAGGATCTTAACTTCTCATTGGTGAAATGAGACATGCAAACATAAAATAGTTATTTTCCATAAAATGGTTGTTTTTCTTTTTTTCTTCTCCTTCCTTTTTTCTTCTCCTTCTTTCTCTGCCCATATTTCCCCATCTTGTTACTTTCTCCACTGTCATTACGCCCTTGAAAGAATACCTTCTCAAACCACAAGCAGAATGTGCAGTTCCATTTGTCGTGATCACTAAGTTGTTTTGAGGGTCTCTTCAACCCAGTCTCTATTGATTGGTAGAAAAACCATACATAGCAGGGGTGCCTGGGTTGCTCTGTCTTTAAGCGTCTGCTTTCGGCTCAGGTCATGATCCCAGGGTCCTGGGATCGAGCCCCACATCAGGCTCCCTGCTCAGCGGGAAGCCTGCTTCTCCCTCTCCCACTCCCCCTGCTTGTGTTCCCTCTCTCGCTGTGTCTCTCTCTGTCAAATAAATAAATAAAATCTTTAAAAAAAAAAAAGGAAAACCATACACATTGGATACTAAATTATATTACTTCCAAAATATGCTGTAATTCAGTATTTTTTTCTGTTTAGTTTGGTCTTTATTTACTTTGTTGATTCCTTAACTTGGCAGGTAATGCAAAGAATGATGTCCTGTTTTTACATAGCACTGTAAAGTCTCAATGTGATCAAGGGACATATTTATATATTGCTGTCTTAGATGAGTTAGCCAGCATCTATCCAGACGTCTTTCCCAAGGTTCTTGACATTTTTTGAGTTTCATTTCTACTTTGATAGATTACAGAATCTCATGTTCCAAAGGAACCCTCCCTCGATGAACATTTATTGTGCATATTTATGGCTGAAACCATGTGGGATATAAAGCTGAAATTTACACAAATGTAGAAGACAAGACTGTTATTTTTTGAAGTATTTAATAATTTCACTAGTTATTCAAGGTGTATTTTAATTATCACATATGTCTATACTATGCTTTGTATCTGTATTTAATAGTTTTGGATACTCACAAAAATGCTTAATGATGGATGCTTAAAAATTTAAAATATTTTTTAAATTTATTTGACAGAAAGAGAGAGAGAGACAGGGAGAGAGGGAATACAAGCAGGGTGCGTGGGAGAAGGAGAAGCAGGCTTCCGCTGAGCAGGGAGCCCGATGCGGGGCTCGATCCCAGGACCCTGGGATCATGACCTGAGCTGAAGGCAGACGCTTAATGGCTGAGCCACCGAGGCGCCCTGGAGATAGAATTTTTTACACACAAGGAAATTGTTACTTAAATAAATTGACTATTTCAGTAGATGGACAGCAGATATCAGCACAAAGGAGTTAAAGTCATTTCTCCTATTTTGAAATTAAATGATTTTGCCACCTCTCACCATAGTGAGTACTATGAAGGAAACCAACTGAGTACATAGGTTACTACTAAGCCACGTGCTACCACCTGTATTAAGAGTCGTAAAACAGAAAAAAGAAAGGAACAGACTCTCATGGGATAAAGTGAGCTACAGAAGGCATTTTGGAGAAACTAAATTTTAAATCAGACCTGGAAGGAAATAGTGGATTTGTGTTGGTTGATGAGATAATTGATATAGAGAAAACAACCAGAACTTAGGAGAAGGTAGCAAGAATGTGCAGAATCTTAAAGGGTGATTATGAGGAAGCAGAGAGGCTATGTTCAGAAGTATCCATCAAGGTTTAGATGGTATTAGTAAGATTTCGTGTCCTGGTCTGAGTTATTTTTCATCTAAAGTGTGATAGGGAGTTTGTGTTAGATTGGCTTTTTTTTCCTTCCTGAAATATTTGCTAGAATTCACCTATGAAGTCAACTGGACCTGGAGTTTCCTCTGGGGAGATAAATTTGATTCCATATATATATATGTTTTTTGGTCTCTTTTATTACTTTTTGCAAGTATTGGTTTTTGTGTCTTTTAAGGACTTTCTCCATTTAACCTAAGTAGTTGAATTTGTTGCCATTAAGCTGCCTTTATTATCTATTCTCTGTCTTTAGGATGCTTTTCCCTTTTCATTCTTAGTATTCGTAATTTGTATCTTCTTTCTTTTTCCCCAGATCTACCTTAATGTTTAAAATTTCATTAATTTTTTTCCAGTTGTCTTTCAGATGTCTGCTTCCTTGCTTTTTTCTTTTTATTTCCTTTTTCCTACTTCAGTTTTAATTTGTTCTTTAGTTTTCTTGCTTCTTAAAATTGAAACTTTAGATTTACTGCATTGGGGATTTTTTTTCTTAATAAAAACATTTAAAACTATAGATTTCTCTTCGTGCACAGCTTCACCTGCACTCCACAGATTTGGGTGGATGGTATTTTCATCATCATTCAATTAAAAAATACTTCAAAATTTCTCTTGTGATTTCTCCTGCAAATCATAGGTTAAAGTGTATTTTGTGTTCATCATAGAAATGTTTGAATATTTTCCAGATATCTTTTCATCTTTGACTTCAAATTGAATTCTTTTCTGGACAGAGAATATACTCTGTTATTGTTTTTATTTATTTGTTTGTTTGTTTGTTTGACAGAGAGAGGGAGAGCACAGAGGAAGAGTGAGAAGCAGACTCCTCGCTGAGCAGAGAGCCCGATGTAGAGCTCGATCCCAGGACCTTGGGATCATGACCTTAGCTGAAGGCAGACGCCTAACCGACTGAGCCACCCAGGCACCCCTGTTTTAATTGTTTTAAATTTGTTAGGACTTGTTTTCTTTTTCGACATTTGAGCTTTCTTGCTGCCTCATATCCACGAGCAGTAGGAAGAGTGCATATCTCGTTGCTATTCTGCGAATTGTGTGAAAGTCATTTAGGTCAAGTTGTTTGAGAATTTCTGTATCCTTCTGATTTTTTGTCTTTGTCAACAATGGAGAGAAGGATGCTGAAATGTCCAGTTGTGAATGTGGGTTTGCCTATTGATTTCTTCTTTGAATTCTCTCAGGTTTTGCTTCATGTATTTGGAAACTCTGTTCCTAGATGCAAACACATGCAGGATATTTCTTCTTGATAATTTTATTGATGAAATATTTCTCTTTATCCCTGGTAATTTTCTTTGAAGTCTGCTTAGGCTGATACTAATGGAACCGTTCTATCCTTCTGATGACCGGTGTTTGCTGAGAGTATCTTTCCCACATTTTTTTATTTTTAATCTTTCTGTCTCTTGTACTTAAAGTGTGTTCTGGGGGTGCCTGTGTGGCTCAGTCGGTTAAGCATCCCATCTTGGTTTCAGCTCAGGTCATGATCTCAGAGACATGAGATCAAGCCCATGCCCAGTGTGGAGTCTGCTTAAGATTCTCTCTGTCCCTCTCCCTCTGCTCCTACCCCGCCACCCCCACTCTCTCTCTTTTAAAAAAAGATAGATAGATAGATAGATAGATAGATAGATAGATAGATAGATAGATAGATAGATAAAATGTGTTCTGGTGGAGAATCTATAGTTGGGTCTCACATTCCTACCCATTTAGACAATCAAGATTTAAAACTTGTATATTGAATATAATTATCATAATGGTTACATACAATTCTAGCATCTTGGTTTTTTGTTTTTTGTTTTCTATTTGTCCCATTTGTTGTTCTTCTCTTTCCTCTGCCTCTGCCTTCTATTGGACGCATTGAGTGTTTTTAAGTTTTGCATTTTATCTCTGCTATTGGCTGTACGGTTTTTATAATTTAGTGTATGTCCTAGGATTTTTAACAGATATCTTAATTTACCATATCCTTTATGTAACATTATGTCACTTAGTGTAAAGAATATCATGAAAGCATATTTTCCTTTCTGTCTTCCATCTTTTGTGCTATTTTTGTGATGCATACATTTCCTCTCTGCATCTGTGGTGAACTCCATTACCTGTTATGATATTTACTTTACAATGGTCAGTTATCTTTTATAGAAATGAAAAGAGAAAACAAAGAAAAAAACCCCTTTAATTTCCCTGCAAACTGGTTATGTCTAGTGCCCCTTATTTCTTTGTATAGATCCCAGTTTGCATCTGTATTATTTTTCTTTAGCCTCAGAAACTTCCTTTGTCATTACCTCCCCTGGAGGTCTGCTGGAGAAGAATTCTCTCAGCTTTTATCCGAAAAAGGATTTCTCCTTCATTGTGGTAGGACATTTCACTGGTAATGGAATTCTAGGTTCGGACTCTTTTTCTCCTCGAGACTTTAAAGATGTTATTTGATTGTCTTGTGCTTACATTATTTCTAACTGGGGATCTTTCAGTCCTACTCAATACATGTTGCCCTGTATACATTGTCCCCTTTTTCCATCTGCTTTAAAATATTTCTCCTTATTATTGATTTTTAGCACTTTAATGATGATATGCTTTGATATGGTTTTCTTTGTACATTTGGATATATTGAACTTAGATCTATGTGTTTATTGTTTTAATCAAATTTGGAAAAGTTTCCACCACTCTCCCTTCAGCTATGTTTTCTGTTCTTCTTCTTCTGGGACTCCAACTGCAATTAATGGTGTCCCATAATTTACTGATTCTCTATTCCTCATTTCTTTTTATCTCTGTTCTTCATGGCAGATAGTTTTTTGTTTTTTTTTTAAGATTTTATTTATTCATTTGAGAGAAAGGGAGAGCACGAGTTGGGGGAAAGGGCAGAGGGAGAGGGACAAGCTGACTCCCTACTGAGCAGGGAGCCCTCCGTGACATAGAGCTCGATCCCAGGACCCTGGGATCATGACCTGAGCCAAAGACAGACACTTAACCGACTGAGCCACCCAGATGCCCCACAGCAGATAGTTTTTATTGCTAGACTTTCAAATTGACCAGTCTTTTCTTCTGCGTTATATAGTCTGCTCTTAATCTCATTCAGTGAATTTTTCTTTTCACGTATTGTATTTTTCAATATTCTACTTGGTTCTTATAGCTTCTTTCTTTTTTTCTCATCATATTCATGTTTTCCTTTAAAATTTGTCTACTTATAACTTTTTTTTTTAAGATTTTATTCATTTATTTGAGAGAGAGAGAGAGTGAGAGCATGAGAGGGGAGAAGGTCAGAGGGAGAAGCAGTCTCCCCGCTGTGCTGGGAGCCCCATGAGGGACTCGATCCCGGGACTCCGGGATCATGACTTGAGCCGAAGGCAGTCGCTTAACCAACTGAGTCACCCAGGCGCCCCTACTTATAAGTATTTTAAAGTCCCTGCCACTTCCTGTCTTTCATTTCTATATGTTTCTATTGATTGGCTTTTTTCTCCTGGTTGTAGATCACATGTCCCTGTTTCTTCACATATCTAATAATTTTTTATTGGATGCTGGACATTTTGATTCTTACAATTCTCTATGTCTGGATTTTGCCGTCTTCCTTTTAAAGCGTTAAACTTTGTCTTGTATAGGCAGTTAAGTGAATCAACTCGATCTTTTGGAAGCTTACTTTTTAGCTTTATTTTTTTATTCTCTTAAATTTTATTTATTTGGGGGAGAGAGAGAGAGAGAGAGAGAGAGATCA
This sequence comes from Potos flavus, assembly GCA_028534135.1. Lineage (NCBI taxonomy): Eukaryota > Metazoa > Chordata > Mammalia > Carnivora > Procyonidae > Potos > Potos flavus. The sequence continues at coordinate 74,357,119 of CM052892.1, read as the reverse complement.
CTTGAGCAGGGTGAGAGGCAGAGGGAGAAGCAGACTCCCTGCTGAGCAGGGAGCCCTATGTGGGACTCGATCCTAGGACTCCAGGATCATGACTGAGCCAAAAGTAGACATTTAAGTGACTGAGCCACCCAAGCGCCCCCTTTCTTGGCTTTATTAAGATGGCTCTAAAGTAGTCTTACTCTAGAGCTAGTTAAGCCCTTCTACTAAGGCTGTAACGCTTCTGATGTTTCTACAGAATGCTCTGGGCATTCGATTCACATCGCTGTGTCAGGTTAGAACTTAAGTATCTCTGTGCACCAAATGTGCAGCTTAGTATTCAGCATCAGACTCAAGGGGATCTCCGTTATTATTTCTGGACCTATTTCTCTGCTTAATGCCCTCCCCGGCAGTGCCTCCAAATTTCAGCTGCCTCAGCCTTCCCAATTCCAGTATCTGTCTTCTTACGTGCATGAGATCACCATGCTCTACTTGGTTACTCTCTTCCTGCTCAGCGGTCTGCGAGATGCCTCCCTCTCAACAGCTGGGATCATTATGGGGTTACCTTGTTTGTTTCCTTACTCTTAAGGATCACACTGTTATGATGCCTTTTCTCAGTTGACCGGAAACATTATTTTTACATGTTTTGTCCAGTTTTCTACTTGTTTAGTGTGGGAAGGGCATTTCTAGTGTATTTATTTCATCGTGGCCAGAAGTGGAAGTCTTTCCACGTATTGATTTATGTATTTTAGATATTATGTGTGAAACAGATGAATTCATTTTTTTTTTTTAAATCCAAGAGTGGAAAAAAAATAAAAATAAAAATCCAAGAAAAAAAATAAAAAAATAAAAATCCAAGAGTATTATAAATAGTCAGAATAAAATATGCTAGTCCCCTTGTCTCTCCCATCTCATTTTGTGTCACTCAGCAGAGAAACCACTTTTAGAAGTTTGATGTGCATCCTTCTATTTTCCTTTATGTACTTATATCCATTTATTTATACATGTTCATGCAAATGAGAGATAGACATATTTTTAAACATAAATAAAGCAGTTTTGTAAGTATTACTCTGCAACATACTTTTCCACTTGATAACGTCTTAGAGATCGAGATCTTGTTATTAAAGTACGCATCAGTTTTTATTTTTCTAACATTAGCCATATATCCTACAGAATAGTTTTCCTCTAATTTATTTAATCACTCTGCTCTTCAGTCATTAAGGTTTTCCCTTCTAACTTTATGCTCTTATAAACTGTATTTTTTAATAATATGGTACAGCAACTTTTCCATTTGTATTTCTGTAGAAGAAATCACAAAGTTTTCAAAGAGTCTCTCTGTCTAGAAATTGCCTCCTAAACAGTTTTTACATGTTTATATTACCCCTAACTAATAGGAACCAGGCTCTTTGAAGAAATGGTTGATTCTAGATCTAGAACAGGAAATGTAAGAGATAAGTCTAGAATATCTTATCACAATAGAAAGCAAAAGAGGTAAGCAAGATTACTGTAATGGCGTCAAAAGATACAGAATGCCCTTTGAAGGGACTGCCATTGGTCAGAGATGGGACAGTTTACCAACCAAAACGCTGGACTGACAAACATCAAATATGTTTAATGGCCAAGAATCATAAAGATGCCAACCAAACCAAACCCAGAACCACATTGCTCACCTTGGAAGGGAGCTAGGGAATAACATTGTGAGTACTGGTAAGGAGAAGAATCGTGTATTTATCTTCCTCTAACTGTATGAACCTTATTTCAAAGTAACCAAATAATTAATGAGAGTAATTTCTTTTTATTTACTTATTTATTTGAGACAGAGAGAGAGAGAGAAAGAGCACAAGTGGTGGGGGGTAGGGAGGAGGGATGGCAGGTGAGGGAGAAGCAGGCTCCCCGCAGAGCAGGAAGCCCAATGTGGGGCTCGATCCCAGGACCCTGAGATCATGACCTGAGCCAAAGACAGGCACTTAACCGACTGAGCCACCCAGGAGCCCCAAGGGGAATTTCTTTATAGAACTCTACTTATAAATGAAGAAGGAATAACAGACTCAGACTAACAAAATTATAACCTTTATTAATTGAAATACAAGCCCTAGAAAGTGATCGTCAGTGGTAACTAATAATCTCAGGGAAAGCATGAAGAGGAAGCATTCCGAGAAGAGGATTATAGCTGATGACACCTGACCCCACTGATGAGATGTTCACCCTGCAGAAGGAGAGACAGCCAGCTGTCACATGGCAGCCGAACCCGTTCAGGTTCTAACTCCCTGGTTATAGGACCAACAAGAGATAGAGGAACTTAATAAATGACATCTCAGGGAAGCTACCATCTAAGTCTAGAAATTCCAGAAATTCTATAAGATAAATAATCCCGTTTCTTCAATAAGTAGTAGTCAAGGAATAAAAAGGATGGGAAGCTTTTAGAGATTAAAAGAGAAAGATAGGAAATCTTATCCAAATGTAATATGCAGACCTGTTTGGATCCTGATTTGAACAAACCAACTGTAAGGACACATTGGAATAATTAGATTTTAACAACGCCTGGATTTTAGATGATATCCAGGAATTGTTAATGTTTTATATGTGATATTAGTATTGTGTTCATGTTAATAGTCCCTCTCTCTTACTTACCAGTGAAGTGTTAGAATCTCAGCACTTGCTTTTAAATAATCCTGTAAGGGCTTAAAAGGGGAGAGCTGGTGGGAATTATTTATCTTGGATGATGAGTACAAGGGGTTATTATAGTATTTTTTCTACATTTGAGTGTGTGAAATTTTCCATCAATTTTTTATTTCATTTTTAAAATTTTTTAAGAAGTCATCTCTGTGCCCTACGTGGGGCTCCAATTCATGACCCCCGAGATCAAGAGTCACGTGCTCTCCTGACTGAGCCAGCCAGGCACCCCATGAATTTTTTAAATTGGAAAATAAACTTAGCTGTAAGAGATCAGGTGAAGAGAGTTTTATAAATCATCAGAATAAGTGAGAAGCTTTCCAAAGTTTCATCCTAAATATTTGGAGCATGTCTATTCCTAGACACCTGCAGAAAAGGTATCCGCAAACGGCGGAGAATTTATTCAGCGCGTCTGCTTGCTCCCGTTGCTCTGGGCCCCCCCACGTGCTTATCTTGAAATTAGCATGAGTCTCATAGTTTCCGACACTCTAGAGAAATCTTTGCGGCCAAGCTAACGCCGTACGTTCCATCAGATTGGCTTCTCACCACGATCCTAATATTTGTTTTTCAGGTGCAGCAGGTGCAGACGGTGCAGCAGGTCCAGCATGTCTACCCAGCTCAGGTGCAGTACGTGGAAGGAAGCGATACTGTCTACACCAACGGAGCGATGTAAGTCGACAGGCGCGAGTAGTTTTCATCCCCCCCGCGTAGTCAGAGAAAAACAATGGGTTTGCCGACACATCCCACTATTCCCAGATTGTTTCCTTGTTTTCATGGTCAGTTTGTTTTGTTTTGTTTTGTTTTTTTTACCAGATCAGAGTTATGAAATGAGGCTCCTGCGTAGAGATTTGTCTAGGTTTGGGAAGAATGTTTGCGGATTCTCTTCTCAACCTCAGTGGAATATTTTAAATTATGAAAACTATTATGCTTTTTAATGGTTTTCACTAGGTTGAGAAAAACGTATACCCGTCGTTGGTGATTTCTATATCTTATTAATACCTTATAAACCCTGTGCTCTTTGTTTTTATAAATAAGGTGAATTTGTGTGTGTGTGTTTGTCTGTAAACTAACACAAAACTAGTACATTTCTTTCTTTTCACATTTATTTGTGTATTTATTTTAAAGATTTTACTTATTTGACAGAGAGAGAGAGAGATCACAAGTAGGCAGAGAGGCAGTCAGAGAGAGAGGGGGAAACAGGCTCCCTGCTGAGCAGAGAGCCTGATGAGGGGCTCGATCCCAGGACCCTGAGATCATGACCTGAGCCGAAGGCAGAGGCTTTAACCCACTGAGCCACCCAGGCGCCCCATCTTTTCGCATTTATTAAATGAAGTGCTAGTCTCCATAAGAGTACCTGATCCTCCAATCTTATTTTCCTGTGTGAACTTGCCTTCTCCCCCCGCCTCGGCCCAACTCATTACCTTCGCAGCAATGATAATATAAATTTGTAAATTTATACCAATTGCGTTTTTCAGCCACTTTCGATTAAGTAAGATTTAGGATGTTATAAGAGACTAAGAACTATTACAGGTCACCAGGATTGTTTTCATTTAACCATGTGAGGTTTTGCTTGTTGGAGCTCTGGGTTTACCTGAAAGGAATTCAGATTCTGTCATTCTCTTCTGCCCACCACCTCCCTCCATGGCTGTCACAATGTTGGTGTGCCCCAGGGCGTTAAGCTCTGCTTGCTTTATTCTTACTGCACCTTCTCTTTCCTTGGGTGGTTTCATAGAGTCCCATGATCTCAACCTGTAACCCCCATGAAGGCTGGAATTTTTGTCTCTTGCAATAAATCTAACACCAGAAAAGTGCATGACACATAGTCAAAGTTCATCTTTGGTTACCTATTGTTATTATAACTAAGCACCTTGGAATCCTGCTTTAACTCTGCATGAGTTTTATTATCATGATTAAGATACTTAACTATTTTGAGCTTTTTATGATTCTTTCCTGGGAAGTAGGAGGATGATGATCTCAGTCTTATTAGGCTATTGTGAGGATTTGCGGAAATAGCTTTTCACCAAATAATACAAAGCCTGGAAGACAGTAGCTGACCCCAAACTGAAAGCTCTTCCCCCATCCTGACCCTTCTCTCTTTTCTCATTGTTTTTGGTCACTGAATCCAGTGACATTCCCACTGCCTTAAAACCTCCATTACCTATAAATGCAATTCACCTCTCCACCTTGGCATTCACCGCTTTGCTACCTCTCCAGCTTCATTTTCCACCTGTTCTAAGAACAACCAACTTCGTACCGGTTTCCCCAAATACTACCCTTTCTTGCCTATTATTGGACGTGTGGTTTCTCTGCTTTCTGTCCTGTCTTCCCAGTTCCCTACACCGAGCCTCGTTTGATCTTTATAGACTGCTCCCTTGTCTCCCCCACTTGTGACAACGGACCCTGGCTCTCCACTGCAGTTAACGTATCCTTTCACTGGAGGATAAGACAGCACCGGACCCTGACTTTCACGTCCAGCAGGCTGCCGTGAATGCTGATTCATATTGCTCATGCTAGGAAGAATTTTCTCTGAACGGAAAATATCATTTTGTTGTTTTATTTACACCTAGTTAGGAGATTGGCACGTAGTAAAGGGCCAATGAATTTCTGCTGCTCTCGTGACTCCAAAACTCTTTACATCTGTTCGACGCACTCTGAATATCTTTTTACCTGTTTGTTGTGTAGGACCAGGGCCTCCTGGAGTCTGCTTTTAGCGTCTCTACCATAAACCCACACTACGGGTGGCATTTACACCAAAAAAATAGATCCACCTGCCACTGGGACTTGCATACTATCAGGGAAAATATAATCTAGACAAGATGCTGCTAGAGATCACTCAGTCCTATTGTCATTTCATCCTTGCCTGTGGTTTCTCTGTCACAGGAGCCCTGGAGTAAAGCCATTATATGCTGTGCCTTTGCTTACGCGTGTGCCATCTCCTACCTGGTCTGTTCTTCCTGTTTAAAGGCATCCTAGACAAAGCCTGAACAAGCCAGCCCCCTGCAGCGGACGGCTGAGTTACCACTCTGCTGTCTATTCCTGTAGCATTTGATCTTACGTGCATTACAGCGTTCTATCTGCAGAGAATCCCAGAAAATCTGACAAACAGAAGTTTGAACAAATCAGGGCTTTTATTTTTGTCAGGTCATAAGAAGCCCAGAGGTAGCATATTGTGCAAATCGCTAGCACTCCATGGTGCAAATATAAAGTCAGCCTTCTTGGAGAAAATCTTACAAGCTGACATGCAGCACAGAGAGCATGACTGGACTGGCCACACCATGGAAATTGCTCCAGTAGACGAAGTCTGGCCTCACAGAGTGCCGCGTATTTCTGGGGAACAGCGGCAGTGAGCCACAGCTGGCTGCAGAGTAGGGAAAAGTGGCTTTCTTAGAAAGGGCGGAGTGGGTGCCTCTCAAGCTCAGTTCCATCAGCCTCTTCTTCCGTCAGGATTAATCAGATCTGCCGAGCCAGCTTAGAGCCAAACGACCAAGAGATGATAGGAAATGAGCCTTTAGAAACATCCACAACTCTACTTCCTTTTGGTCTCTTGCTGACATGGGTGTTGCAGCTCAGGGATATTAGAGCCAAGATTTTCTGATAGGCTTGTGAGATGTCTGCTTCGGTTGGGACCGTCATATCTACATTCCAGACGGGAGGAAGAGGATATGTGTATACATGCAGATATGTGTACACATATGTGTTTATGGCTATGAACATGCGCACGGAGGCTTTCCCAGACACCCCCAGCTCACTTTTGCTTCTCTGTCTTGACTGTAACCGCGTCACAAGACAGTGGTTAGCTGCAAGGGAACCTGGGAACGCTGGTCTGTAGCTTCCGTGTGTATGGTAGAAAGCAGCAGGCGATGAAGGGCAATTGGAATGGGTGCTGAGACAGTGTCTATCCTCGTCCTTCATCATTGGTCCAAGGTCGGGTAGAGGGATGACTAGTGTGTGACTTTGTCCAAGATTTACTGCCTGCTTCACTGTCGTTCATCTATGAAATGCAGGTGGTTAGCTTTTCCAAAAGTGCTTTCTGTCACATCTTATAAACAATAAACACTCAGTCAACTTTAGCTGTTGCTGTAAAATTAAGTACAGTAGTTCTTCTTTTGATTATTTCCGGCTCCTCTTGGGGACTGTGAACTCTGCCTGTTGCCTCGTGCCTTTTTAAACTCCTCTGCCATGGCCCTTAGGGTCTTCCACGCCGTAGGCAGATGTGAGATCAGTGAATTCGTTCATTTGCAAAACCTTGGATAAACAATATCGCTAAAGTTGACGCTTTAAAACGAGAAAGCCCATTTAAGTACAGAAATGATTCCAAGTAAATATCTCACGTCAACATGTATTTGCTCTGGCTCCCAGTCTCCGTGTATTAGATCATAACTAATGAGTTCTAGGTCGTGAGTTCGTTTGCCACAAAGTCCAATTAGCTTTGATCCGGTCTGTGCGGGCCCGGATTGTGTGCTCATCTCCAGCCACTGGGGCCACACGTGTGCGGAGAAAAGATGCAGCTTCAAAAACCTTTCATTAAAATTTCCATTCCAGTGCAATTTTTGACCAAAGATCCTGTAGCAGCACGTTCATATTTCCTAAAGAAACATTATCTTGTGAATTATCCTCACGATTGTGGCAGCTAGAGGACTATGAATATTGATTCTCAAATATAACAAACTTTTTTTTTTTTCTTCCCCTCAGCTTAAGCTATTTCGATCTTTCTGTGATTTTGGAGGCTGTTATTTGACTCTGTACAATATTTGTCTCTCAGGTTCACTTGAGAGTTTTTGTGTTCCCTCTTTTTCTTTGATGCACTTCCGTGTGTGTTAGCAGAGAGTCCTCCCCATTCTCCCGTTCTGCCACACTGAAGTCTTAGCTAGCTAGTGTTGATCCCCGACTGGATCAGGCGAGCCGGCCTTTATCATGAACCTTCGAGCACCCGGCACCTGCCCTTACAACCTACTCGCACCTAGTCAGTGCCAGTGCGCCGATGCTCCTGTCCCCGGCGTCCCCGTGCCATGTCGCCAGGATGCACAGGGTCTTCCCCAAGAGGTGGTGATAGCCCTCCCAGAAATGTGTCATCACTTGTGAACATGTGCGATCATTATAACTGGATGATACCAGAGTGTTTCCTTGGGTCTTATCAGTGCGGATGGGCGACTCCTGCAGCCTCACAGGCTGAGACTGCTTTGTGGTGCTGGGCGTTTGACAACAGCTTTCTGCTAAGAGAAGGGAACAGAATTGGCTTTTCCTTCCGATAGTTTTCCCATGACTGTTTTCCGAAGTCTGGATCATAGTCTTGCCTTTTTTTTTTTTTTTTTTTTAATTTATTTGAGAGAAAGTGAGTGTGAGCATGGAGACGAGCAGAGGGAGAGGGAGAAGCAGGCTTCCTGCTGAACAGGGAGCCTGACGCAAGGCTCGATCCCTGGACTCCGGGGTCATGACCTGAGCTGAAGGCAGACGCTTAACCGACCGAGCCACCCAGGCACCCCAGTCTTGACTTTTTCTATAGATCCTTAGAACTTATGACCGCCAGTAATTTAGAATACTGTAATTAAACACGCTGGGAAGCACTACATACCATGGAGACACAGTCCGACATCACTGCTACTTCCTAGAGTAGTTCAGAAATCAATTTTCTTTAACAGAATGATTTTTTTTTTCCTGTCCTACCCCTTTTTTGACTCCTTTTCCCCCCCACAATCAGTCCTCCATCATGTTAGTCAAAATGGAAATAAAGACATCCTACTCTATCATGGCCAAGTTAAGAAATCTTTTTTTTGAAAAATGATTTTAGTTTTAAAGGATTGTCATACATCAGCCTCTTTTTGAAGCTCGTCTGCTGTTCAGAGACGATCAATATTTTGAAATGCCAGTGTGCTGACGGCCTGCACATCTGCTGCAGTAAGACTGGCCTGGTTGGAAGCCTTCTCATAATCTTCCTGCTTAGCTTATAGATTTCTCATCAACCCCGATACAGACTTTTATAAAGTGTGTTTCACAGAATGTCAGTCCCATAAAAGTATTCTGTGGTTATATAAGCAGGAAAACACTGTGCCAAAGGCCCTTCTTTTGAGGACTCCAAATTCTATTAGTCTTCCGAAGGCTTCGAGAAGTCCCCTAGAGAAGAAATGCAATGTATTAAAAAGTGAACCTCAGAATTCTTTGAACTTAAATAGTATGGAGTCCTTTCTCATGGTGTGCTTTGGGAGGTGGTACATTATTAATATCTGGACATTGAACACATTTGTTCAAAATCCATGAGCATGCATAAAGGACTAACATTTTATTTTATTTTTTTAAAGATTTTATTTATTGTAGAGAGAGAGAGGACGAGTAGCAGGGGCAGAGGGAGAGGGAGAAAGGGAGTGAGAATCCAAAGCAGATTCAGTGCTAAGCGTGGAGCCCAATGTGGGGCTCAATCCTAGGACATTGGGGTCACAACCTGAGCTGAAGCCAAGAGTCAGACACTTAATGGACTGTGTCACCAGGTGTCCTGAGGACTTACATTTTAAAAAGTCATTTCTTGAAAATCCTACAGTTGGTGTATTTTCCGAAGCTACTAATCATTCTTTTCATATACTTCTTATTTTTTTTAGGAAGAAATTTAGTAGCAAGGAATGAATTATTTTATTATTATTATTATTATTATTAGACAGAGAGAGCATGCGAGCAGTAGGTGGGGGGTGGTAGGCGGGCAGAGGGAGAGGAAGAGAGAGCTTCTTAAGCAGGCTCCATGCTCTTATGTGGAGCCCCACACAGAGCTCGATCTCATGACCCTGAGATTATGACCTGAGCCGAAATCAAAAGTTAGATGCTTAACCAACTGAGGCACCCAGGTGCCCCTTTTGCATATACTTTTGAAATCCTTAATAAGAAATATTAAAAGGGATTCTCTTCAAGTTCCTTTTTTGTCTGTTAGTGAAATAGTAAGTTTCAGGATTTGTAGGTAGGATTATGCTTTCTTATTAACATTTAAGTACTTCCTACTTTGAAGAAATGGGGTGTAGAATTTCTGTAATTGAGATTGAGAGGGTGTTTTCTGCATTTATGCTTCTACTGATAAGCACATTCAAATTGGTATAGGATTTGGTTTGCCATTTGGGTTTCAGGAAGTATAGAGCTGATTACTTAGGAAGCTCTAGGAGAGAGAACTGCCCTTTTCTGTGGAAAAGCACTCTAGGGGTCTCTCTGCGATTAGAGATGGGTCCATTTCCTTAATAACATAAAAATTCCCATGAGGCACCTGGGTGGCTCAGTCAGTTGAGTATCCGACTCTTAATTTTGGCTCAGGTCATGATCTTGGGGTCCTGAGATCAGGCCTCGCATCAGACTCCGAGTTCAGCAGGAGTCTGCTTCTCCCCTTCTCTCTCTGCCCCCCCCTAAAATGCACAAACGCGTGCGCTCTCTCTCTCTCTGTCAAAAGAATAAATAAATCTTAAAAAAAAAAAAAAAAGGAAAAGAAATTCTCCTCTCTCTAAAAATGGAAGACTTTCAAATATGGCTTCTCAGAAGGTCACAGTTGGGAAGGTTGTGGAGATCATGAATTCCAATCCTTAGACCTCACAGATGAGTGAATGGAGGCCCAGAGAGGTACAATGATTTGCCCAGCTAGTTAATGTCTAGAGTTCATATTTTCTGACCTTCAATGCATGGTACTTTCCAATGATCTGCAAGTAAAGTTGTCTTTTGATCCTGAGTTATTTGGGGAATTGGAGGGAAGGTCAGTTACAAGAAAACATTTTTAGTAAATTTTATACTTTATGCTATTGCATGATTGTATATCTTATTATGGGTCGATAATTGAACTTACTATCTTTTTTAATTCTTTAAAACTAAGAATGTTGTTATTTATATGAATCTCTTTTCACGTTTTTTAAAAAATCATCTTATACTTCTATAGTTAAATATATTTCATGAATTTTTAATGTTCTTTGGATAGTTATAAAATATATAGAAAAGTCCATATGTAATAATTTTTCAAAATTGAATATTTTAGTTAAATAGCTTCTAAGAGAAAGGCTATTATCTGACTGTCCTGTCTATATAGCTTTTTATTATTTTTCATTAGTAGAATGAAATGATGCACATTAAGGGTAATTTGCTCTGTGATATTTTCCTATCCAGTAGCTTGCTGTCTAGAATAGTTCTCCACCATAATAGTTGGAAGAGTTTAGACACTTAATATTTTTCCTCCTCTCCTCTTCCCCCCTTTTATTAAAAAAGGGAGAAATGAAAGAGATACACATATCCTTTTATAGGTGTAGAACCAAGTTGTGTTACTAGTTTCCTTAAATGAATTGCAGATACCCCTCCAGGTATCATGCTCCTACTAACTACAATGTAACCTCAGACAAGTAACATTTTTGCATCGAGATTTCCTAATCTGTGGAATGGAATTAATACTTAAAAGTGTTACTTAACAACCAGGTCAGGTACAGAGAGCGTAGGGAATGGGAAGTGGGGTACTTAGTATTGTCAGAAAAAGTATATTCACTTTTGGTATAGGGACTCTTCTAAAACTAACTGCAAAAGTCCACCTTAATGAAAATCTCCACTTGAACAGTCTTTGAAGCTGGAGTGAGAAATCTCTGTTGAAGGCATAGATTTGTAAAGGGTCTGCATATGGAATCATGATATTGTGCCTCACAAAGAGGCTGTTTGCCTGGCCTTCCCACTCTGGCCTCAACGACACACATAGGCGTGTTAGCTGCTTTTGTCCATTTTTGAAAGTATCCGTCTCTGACAAATGCCTGGTCTCTCTATTCCTCTTCATAGTAAAATCTCTCTGGATTGACCACATACTCTTCAGCCTCTTCCAAGCTGGCTTTCTTCTCCACATTACAGTGAAATGGCTCTTGTCAAGGTCATTGGTGACCTCCAGTTGTTAAGTCTAATAGACATTCTTCTAGATTAAATTTTCTTAATGTCAAATAGCCACCCCGCCAGCTACCCTCTCCTTGCTTGAATCACGATCTCCTCTTGGCTTTTCTGACTGTGTTCTTCTGTTTTCTTATCTTGTCGGGTCTTCCTCATTCTTATTATTGGCCACATAATTTTTCTGTGGCTGAAGTTCTGTGTACTTTTCCCTACTGTTCTCTAACAGAGACCACATTTCTTTCACCACACTTAATGACTATCAGTCGTCGCCATGACTGTTTTTAACTCACCTAACATTCGTCTTTCCCCCACCAGAATGTAAGTTTCATGTAGTCAAGCGCCTGATTTTTGCTCCCCATTCTCTAATACCTAGAACAGTCATTGATAACAGGTGCCCAACCTGTATTTGTTGAAGGAATTCAGTAAAAGATAGCATTTAATGACATGTGAGACAAGAGTAGGCTACTTGATTGGTCTATCTTATTTATTTTCTCTTTTATCTATTTTTGTTGTGAATTTTTTCTTTCCTTAATTTTTTTTTTTATTGAAGTACAGTTGACTTGCAATGTTCCATTAGTTTCAGGTGTACAACATAGTGATTCCACAAGTCCCTATGTTGTGTTGTGCTCCTCACAAGTGTAGCTACCATCTGTCACCGTGTCATCCTGTTACAATACCACTGACTGTATTCCCTATGCTGTACTTTTTATCCTCATGACTTTTATTTCATAATTGGAAGCCTGGATCTCCCACTCCCTTCACCCATTTATCCACCTCCCTCCCCCTTCCTTCTGGCTACCATCAGGTTGTTCTCCATATTTATGGGTCTGTTTTTGCTTGTTGTTTGTTTGTTTTGTTTTTTAGATTCCAGGTATAAGTGAAATTATGTGGTATTTGCCTTTCTCTGTCTAACTTTTTTCACTTAGCATAATACCCTCTGGATCTACCCATGTTGCAGATGGGAAGATCTCATTCTTTTTTATGGCTGAGTAATACACCATTGTGTATGTATACCACATCTTCTTTATTTATTCCTCTATGGATGAACACTTGCGTTACTTCCATATCTTGGCTATTGTTAATAATGCTGCAGTAAATCTAGGGGTGTGTATGTATGTGTGTACATATATGTGTGTACATATGTGTGTGTGTACATATATATGTACACACATATATACATATATATATGTGTGTACATATATATATACACACACATATATATATGTATGTGTGTGTGTGTGTATATATATATATATATATAACTAAATATGGTTACTATTTGTATTTTCTTTGGGTAAATACCCAGTAGTGGAATTACTGGATCAGGTGATATTTCTATTTTTAGTTTTTTGAGGAACCTACATACTGTTTTCCAAAATGGCTGCACCAACTTAACATTCTTGCCAACAGTACATGAGGGTTCCTTTTCCCCACATCCTCACCACACTTACTTCTTCTTCTTTTTATTTTTTATTTTTTTAATTCTAGCTATTCTGACTTATGTGAGGTGATATATCATTGTGGATTTGATTTGCATTTTTTTCTGATGATGAGTAATGTTGAGCATCTTTTCATGTGTGTTGGCCATCTGTACGTCTTTGGGGAAATGTCTACTCAGGTCCTCTTTCTGTTTTTAATTGAATTATCAGATATATCATTGCAAATAAGTTGGTTGACTTATTTTTTTGGTAGTTACCTGTGCTGTGCAAAAGCTTTTTATTTTGATGTACTCGTAATAATTTTGCTTTTGTTTCCTTTGCCTGAGGAGACATTATCTAGAAAAATCTTGCCAAGGCCAATGTCAAAGAAATCACTACCTATGATTTCTCAAATGAGTGTTATGGTTTCAGTTCTTATATTTAGGTCTTTAATCCATTTTGAGTTTATTTTTGTGGTATATGGTGTAAGGAAGTGGTCTAGTTTCATTCTCTTGCATGTAGCTGGCAAGTTTTCCCAACACCATTTTTTGAAGAGACTGTCTCTCCTCCTTTGTATATTCTTACTTCCTTTGTCATAGATTAATTGACCATATAAATGTAGATTTATTTCTGGGCTCTTCTGTTCCATTGAGCTATATGTCTGTTTTTGTGCCAGTACCATACTGTTTTGATTACCACAGCTTTGTAGTATATCTTGAAATCTGGGAATGTGATACCTCCAGCTTGTTGTTTTTTTCTAAAGATTGCTTTGGCTCTTCAGCATCTTTTATGGTTCCAGACAAATTTTAGCTTTATTTGTTCTAGTTCTATGAAAAATACTTTTGCTGTTTGGGTGGAGATAGCATTGAATTTGTAGATTGCTTAGGGTAGTATGGACATTAAACAATATTAATTCCTTCCATCCATGAGCATGAAATGTCTTTCTATTCGTTTGTGCATTCTTCAGTTTCTTTCATCAGTGTTTTATAGTTTGCAGACTACAGGTCTTTCGTCTCCTTGGTTAAGTTTATTCCTAACTATTCCATTCTTTTTGGTGCACCTGTAAATGGAATCATTAAATTCTCTTTCTGCTACTTCATTATTAGCGTATGGAAATGCAACTGATTTCTGTGCATTGATTTTGTATCCTGCAACTTTACCGACTTGTTACCTGGTTGTTTTAAATACATGAGGGAAGATGATTGGAACTGAATTGAGATGTTGGTAACATAGTTTTAACACAGCTCTTTTTGGCGGTGGGTAGGGGGAGGTTCTTTTTTTTTTTCCACAGCAAAACATTTTTGGGCTTATGTGCATGTATGTGGTTGCTCAGTTTTTGTTACTGTTTTCAAATATATAAGACAGTATTATTAGCTGTAGTTACAGTGCTGTATGTTAGATCCCCAGAACTTACCCTGTAACTGAAAGTTATGTCCTTTGGTCATTATCTCCCATTTCTCCCAGCTCCAGCCTCTGGCAACCACCATTCTGCTCTCTGTTTTTATTAAGTTTTTATATTCTACATCGATAGGAGATTATATAGTGCTTGTCTTTGACTTATTTCACTTAGCATTATGTTCTCAAAGTGTATCTATGTTTTTGTAATGGCTGAATAATATTCCATTGTATATATGTATACCATATTTTCTTTATCCATTCATCCGTCGATGGACACTTAGGTTGTGTCCATGTCTTGGCTGTTATGAATAATGCTGCAGTGAACAGGGAATGCAGATACCTCTTTGAGATACCGATTTCATTTCCTTCGAATATACACCCAGAAGTGGGATTGCTGGATTATATGGTCACTCTGAAATAGACACATGGGCCAGTGGAACAGAATAGAGTGCCCAGAAATAAGCCATAAACTCAAGCATATACAGCCAACTAATCTTTGACAAGGGCGCAAAGATACACAATAGGAAAAGGACATTCCCTTCAATAAAGGGTAATGAAAAAAATTGGATCTCTACATGAAAAAAAAGAAAGAAAGAAATTGGACCACTATGTTATAGCACTCACAAAAATTGAAATAGATTATGGACTTAAATATAAGATCTGAAACTATAAAACTAAAAGAACACATAGGGTATACGCTCCTTGACATCAGTCTTGGCAACAATGTTTTAGGTATGACACCAAAAGCACAGGCAACAGAGGCAAAAATAAACAAGTGAGCTCATCCAACTGAATGGCAAAGGAAACCATCAGCAAAATGAAAAGGCCACCTACCAAATGGGAGAAAATATTTGTATGCCATATATTTGAAAGGGGTTGATATCTAAAGTATATAGGGGACCAACACAACTTTTTATTTGCAAAAAAGCAAATAATTCAACTAAAGAACGGGCTAAGGACCTGAATAGACAGTTTTTTCAAAGATATACAAATGGCCCACAGGTATATGAAACAATTCTCAGCATCACTAATCATCAGGGAAGTGCTATTATCAAAAAGACAAATAACATGTGTTGATGAGGATGCAGAGAAAAAGGAACTCTTGTGCCCTGTTGGTGGAACATCAATTGGTACAGCCATTATGGAAAGCGGTATGAAATTTCCTCAAAAAAATTAAAAATGAAACTACCGTTTGATCTAGTTCAATTTTTCTTATTTATAAATTTAAACCAGGGACTGTGGATCAAAATCTTCTATGATCCCTTTCTGCCAACGTTGACTGAAGTCTGTATGCACTTCCCTGACTTACACTGTCAGGACAAATGGCCTGTATGTGTACTTATTACGTGTATTTTATTGATGTGCTTAAAAACCATTCTAGCAATGGACGTTTTGGTAATGCTCACGGGATAGCTGCAACAGACTCTACAACTCCTATATAATAGCAGACTTTAGACTTTTTAAAAAACTCAGACTAAAAGAACTAATAGTTGTGAGATCGTACTTTTTTCCTTCATGCCTGTGAACTCTGGGTTGCACATTTTCAGTATCTTCCAGTACTGTGGTTCTCAAAGTTTCTCAGACCAGCAGCACTGACATCATCTGAGAACTTGTCAGAAGCACCAAGCTAGTTCTACTGGATCAGGAATTTTGGGGTGGGGTCTGGCCCTTGGTGTTTCAGCAAGCCCTCCCAGTGGTTCTTATGAATGCTGAAGTGTGAGAACCACGTTTCTTTATTAGACATAAAGAATTTAAATACAAAGTGTAAATGTCTGGTTATCTTGACATATGGTAATAGGATGATATAAAGTTCCAGTTCCAGTACTTCAGACATTATCAACATATATAGTAATGAAAATACTACATATGAATGAGAAACCCCAATTAGTTGTTGCAAGAATTCTTATCGACTTTTACCATTCATTCTTGCATTTCCTCCCTCGTTTTGGCAACAATTCAATAGATGCTTTTAGTTTTTACTTGTTGTTATAGCAGTCAAAATGAGCAGAAGTAAGTCTGTCTTCTGAATTTAAGTCAAGCCAAGGGTTTTATTCAAGATATTGAGTAGTATTTCTTTCCTTATATTCAGTCTATTGTTTTTTATTCTTAGGTAAAAGTGGGAGGTTCGATGTCATGTCACTTGACTTCCCTTCGAATTATTATTTTCCCTTTGGTGTCTTTCACAAATGGACGAGTCCCCACTCGGTTGCATCTTTTGGCTCCAGTCTGACTGGAAGCATTCGAGAGAAGATCTGTTTCAAAACTCAAACAAGTCATGCATGCCGGCCACCCGGAGATTAGATCCTACATGAACGCAGTTTTTTTTTTTAAAGATTTTATTTATTTATTTGACAGAGAGAGAGAGATCACAAGTAGGCAGAGAGGCAGGCAGAGAGAGAGGGGGAAGCAGGCTCCCCACTGAGCAGGGAGCCCGATGCGGGGCTCGATCCCCGGACCCTGAGATCATGACCTGAGCCACCCAGGCGCCCCCCTGCATGAACACAATTGTTGAAGATTCCAAATAATAGCTCCTTCTGTGCAGGGCTTTTGTGATGCACGTAAAAACGTCATAGTGGAAAACTGTTTAAGGCAGGGTTCTTGACTTCAAGCAACAGAAACCAACTCTGGCTTATGCCAGCAGAACACAGGATTTATCTAAAGGTATTTGTGACCTAGAGAATTTCAAGGAAGTCTGGAGAATGCAGCTGAACAAGGATGGGTGTGTGTGATGTTGGGCAGCAGCCAGACTGTAGACGAAACCACATCACAGAAGAAGTCCAGTGAGGACACCACGTGCTGCCGCGGTCTCAAATCAAATCACGCACCCTTGCCGCCACTAGATTCTGACCGTGGCTGCGTTAAGGGGAGTGACAATTCCCCACATGTGTGATTCCCGTAATGCCAATAAGTGAGACAGTAGATCCCCCATCTTTACAAATAATTCCCCCTGGTTCCCAAATTCTCCAAGTTCCCTCTTGTGCTCTCAAACTTTTGGAAAATATTTAAGACGACGTTCTGGCTACACTTATTTACCTATTTCTTCAATCTGGTTCGATAAAATGAATATTGCTTTCAGGACACTGAAACACTTTTCAGTAAGATCACCTCTATCCTATCTCATGAACATGTTCCAGACTCATCTCCCATGACCCATCTGCAGCACTGGGCCCTCCCTTCCTCGGGGTTTCCAGTTCCTTGTCTGGCTCAGGATTTCATTCAGGTTATTTCTCTAGCGGGAACAGTCCCCTACTTACTCCCACCTTACTCCCACCTCAGCTGAAAACAAAATTCACAGTTCTTACCATAGTTCATAAGAGTGTCTTTCAAACATTGCGAACTACCATCCGCAGTGACAAGGTGAGATGTACATTTTATACTCAGGTAAATACACACATGCCCCCAGGAGCTTATCCATACACATGTGCACACACATGCACACCATGTATTTAAACGATAGAAATAAATGTTTCTTACAAGGTGTAACGTGCTTGAATGTTGGATGGCCTAGGCCAGTCTCTTTTTTTAATAGCTCTTGTGACCTATTAAAATTGTGAATGTGACCCACAGTTTAAAAAAAATATTTACATTGTTTGTATGTTTCATTTTTACCTACTTTTTCAACCCCATTTCTTTCTGATATCTTCATTCATTATATCCAGCCATTCTAGACGTGTGATTTCTTCCTAAATATCAGGAACTTTCTTGTGTTGTGGCTTTTCACACATGGTGCTCTCTTCCTGATATGTTTTTCTTTCTGCTTTGCACAGGGCTGACTCCTTTTCATCTTTTAGTTTTAAGCTAAATCTTTCCCCTTTGGGGTAACATTGCTTGAGTCCTCTAATAACCCCCCTTCCACTTACTATGCTTTCATATTTGATTTTTCTCCTATAGACTTAAGACAATTTCTAATTCTCATACTGCATTACTTATTTATGTATTTGTTCATTTATTTTTTTGAGAGAGTGAGAGAGAGATTGAGAATGAACAAGTGGGGAGGAAG